>JAPWLS010000934.1:0-29346 GCA_028551675.1 Tineola bisselliella | reverse complement strand
CTCAGAAATACTAGCTTTACCCGCGGCTTCGCTCGCATTTAAGTTATTAAATAAGTATCAGGGGAATCCATTTCAATAGAAATGAATCAATATGATAACTAAGTATATTTTCTTGTAGCTGGGATTATCAATTTTTTAAAATTACTACATACAATGACGTTTCCTAACCTCAAAAATTCAAATAGTTTTATCTTGCATATATAAAAATGACAGACAGGAAATAAAAATAAATATAGAAAAATCCCAAACAGCTATATAATAAGAAAAAACATTATTTTATAACACATTATAACAAGCGGGAATTGTAATATTTACCTTCGGAGAAATGATGACAAGAAGATTGATATCAAAGTAAATATTACCGATTCAAATAACACAGAATATGAATATTATTATACGGACGATGGTAATTTTTATTATAATAGTTTGTAAATTAAAATTAGGGTTATGTGCGTATTGAAATTATATAATTCTTTTATTGGGATATTGCTTGAATTCTCGACATTGGCAGACTTCTGAGGGTATTATTAACAGAAGTAGTTGTACTGTAATACCCCGCTTTACGCGACCGTGTTATGAGAGGTTTCTGTGTAACGCGAAATTCAAATTTCCCGCTCAACTGCCCCGCATTACGCGAAAGAGTGCGTATAAACATAATGTAGTCATCAACTTCTCTAAAGTCGCGGGAATTTTAGTTTTTTCCGAACGTATTTACTGTATACTGTTTATATATTTTTCTTTTCTTGGTGTTACAAAGTCAAAGGAAAGCCAACTCGCTCCAAACATACAATTCCAAATCATTACAGTAAAAAAAAACATTTGTAACTGCGTAAAATGTAGAATTTTAAACAAGCATTTTACTCTGAATGAAGCTACAAATGACATCCGATACTTAATATTATTATATCTATTGCTGAAGTGAACAAACCACTATTACAGTTGTAATATGAAGTATAATTATATTTTGACAAATTCAAATTCAAATATGTTTATTGCATGTCACAATTTTACACCCGAATTGACAAATTGACACCCGATCAGGGCACAGCAATATAATAATAATAAACAAATTCAGTTAATAAACTAAATTTCATTTACTGTTTCGAATCATTGACGTATTCGTCAATTGAATAAAAGCATTTTAAAATCAAATATGTTTAAATCTATATATATATAAAAATAAGTGGCAATTTTCGTTGTAATTTTATAACTCAAGAACGGGCTCACCTATCCAAACCAAATGTTTAGGCTTTGTTCGGACTATTTAGTAGATGGTTTATGTGAAGTTTGCACAAAATCGGTAGAGCGGTTCTTCATTTATCACATTTTTTGTAACAAATTAATTCAATAAATGGCAGATTGTGCTGTCAAATTGAAACTATTTTGAAACTTTTTATGTCATTCATGCTGTTTGATGTATGAATTTGATGTTCCAATTTTTTTTTTTAATATTTCACAGCACGTACCGGACCGCTAGTTAGATATAAAAATCGTTACTGTAATTAATATGTTATTATTTATTATACATAAAACACGACGGTATCAGTTGATAAAGCGAAAGCTGTCCTACGAGACCTAGAAGAAGCGCACGACGGCCATTTATGTCCCAAATCCTGTACTAATGTCTACGAGCCGATTTGTATTTCTGTAAATAGGGGATTTGGACTTTACTTCAAGTTTTACACATTCATAAACCATTGCCATGGTGATAAATATTATTGTGAGCATATGGACGGTGAGTTACGAATTAATTTTATACGAAGATTCCGCTATCTACTAGTAGATGGCGCTGATTACATTTTGACAAAAAATTATATAGTACTAGCAGTTGCCCGCGACTACGTCTGCGTAATAATGAAGATATAAAGTACTATGAAGTTTAATGATGTTTCATATTTCAGTCAACAGAGAATGCCTTCCACACCCCTGTCGGAAAATCCATTCTTAGCTATCTTGTACGTCAAGCGGTTTTCGAGATTTTTATAGTATAAATATACTATTGCATATTTTAACATGAAAAAGCAGTTATTGTGACATAACTGTAATAGTTAGACATATGGTATCGCACACTTTTTTGTATATATTGATGTGCCACTGGTCTCAATTTGGGGATAACATTGTATTGTTTTTTTGTAGAATTTGATCCTCCACCTGATGAAGAGTATGAGATGGTTCAATCTTCTATGCTGAGTTGGTCGTTCTGTGGTTCTCATAGGTAATTGAAATATATGTTTTAATTAAATTTGATCTTGAGTGCTGCTAACAGTTGTAATTCTGCGTCTACAGTAAACGGTTTCTGAGATACTCAATACAACTTTCAATAAACTGTAAATTTAGAACAAGATCTATACCAGTGTGTTCCGCGGAAACCTAGGGCTAAAATACTGCAAAAAATACCTACCAAAGGGAGATTATAAGGTTACATCTAAATATTCCAACTAAATATTACGTAATATATCATTGCAATATGATTATTCATAAATACATATAAATCAGTTTTTTATAATTATATTAAGGCTTTTTGCTTCGCCAAAAAAGTTTGAGAACCGCTGCTCTATACTAAATATGAATATATGTAACCTTTCTGACAGTTTTTTAAATCACATTAGGTTTTTCAAAAGTGGGAGTTTCCCATGCCTCACTCTATGCACATAGGGCGATTTAGGACTTGCAACTTGGTTATCTGGAAGAAATTACTTTTAGTGATAAGATCGACAATTGCTCTAAATTTGTTTTTATGTGTAAATAGTATTATTATTATTTTTAAAGCAATAAAGCGTTTATTATTATTTCAGATATTTACAATTCGCTCGTTTCGCCGAAGTTGCTTCTTCAATGGGACACTACGGATGGTTAATATCAGATGAGCCGTATACTAGAATACTACCACAATCTCAGCATGCTGTAAAATTACCCGGATATACGTAAAATGACCCGGATATATGTAAATTTACCCGGACGATTACATGTAAATGTCTATAAAATGACCCGGATATAGTACTAAATAAATCATATAAAAAATAAACTCGTGTTATACTTGTATACCTGCCAAATGATTAATATACTAAAACCCAACCTCAGCAAACTATAAAATTATCCGGATGTGTAAGGAAGATGACTTGGATCGGATAAACGTGAACCATGTACAATAATAATAATAATAACAAATCACATATAATCCACAAAATTATCCGGACGAAAAAATAAAACACTTAAAAAAATTAAAATAATCACATTTATTACATACATTAATAGACAATTTGTACGGGTGACCGTCAAGAACTTTCTAGAACCTACTGAATGCTTAATATGGTTGAAAATTAATGTTATTTGCTCACGGCAACAATAGCTGGCAGTCAACTATAATTGCTGGCAGTCGCCTATAAAGGCTGGCAGTCAACTAAAATTGCTGGCAGCCAACTATAATAGCTGGCAGTCAACTATAATTGCTGGCAGTCGCCTATAAAGGCTGGCAGTCAACTAAAATTGCTGGCAGCCAACTATTGTTGCTAGCGGTCAACTATAGTTACTGGCAGTCACCTATAGTTACTGGCAGTCAACTATAGTTACTGGCAGTCACCTATTGCTGCTTGTTGGCCAACATTAGCAGTCATTACCCTTAATTTACGATAAGACATCTTTAAAATAGCGACACATCTGCCATAAGACATTTATAAAAACAATTATCATAGCATTGTAATTAATAGAATTCAATTAAGAGACTAGACATCACGTTCTCGCTCACACCCGAGCACAAATGCGTGTGTGCGAAAGAGATATCAATACCACTTCAGATATCCCATACCCTTCAAAATCACTATTTTAAGACGTCCCTACTATGTGACGTGACAACTTTCTTCTCTCTAATGTTAATTCAATAATTATACGCAATAATATTTAATATAATTATAACTTCTACTCATATAAATAAAAAAATATATATCTTACCAATAAACATATTATTAAGAAGGAAATTATTTTCCTTATAATTCCTGTTACATTAGGTCAATGAAGGAAAACAACCTCCACCAACATTCAATAACTTGTCTCGACGTGTTTCGCCACTTCACGTCGCTTCATGATGCCACGATGAGTTATTTTTCTTCATCGACCTAATGTAGCGGGAATGATAAGCAAAATAATTTTAAATAATTTCCTTTAATATGGATTTCCGCAAAGTAACGCCTGAAACAATTAATTATATAGCATAATAATTTTTTAAAAAATAATTCCATCAACCAATCAATTAAAAAAAAACAGCACAGACATCATTGTTTATACCATTCTAATTTACGTGAGAAAAAACTAACCTAACCAAAACTTATTAAAACTTACATTAACCAATTCAAAAAATAATAAAAATATTTATAAAAATTATCAATAAAACTTATCATCTATGGGGGCGGTAACTCAATTCTGATTTGACATTTCAACTAACAAATTGACAGTCAAATACAATTTTGACTTTTATTCATGTCACTTGTAAATTCCCCCCCCCCCCCTTTCTATTAACACTAGATTTACCAGACCAGTCAAAATGAATGATTCTTTAATTCATCTAATCTTCTTTAATTTATAACAGAAGAATTAATTTTATGAATTTTATATTATTTTATATATATTTGTAACAAATATATACTTTTTTTGGTTTTGGTAGAAATAGGTATATTTAAGCTGGTAAATCTAGTGTTAACGGCAATTTTAAAAAATTCCAAAAAATACCTTTTAAAAGAAACCTTCAAATGTAAATAAGTACCGAGTCACCTTCCCTAAATCTTTGCCACACACATATTTAAAAAAAAAACAATCCTAAGCATATAATTCCAAATTCGAATTCCGAAATCGAATCGACAATCTTTCTAAGCTTGTCTATGGACTACCTTACTTGTACCCTTCAAGAGTTCTATATTCAAAAAACATTTATCATAGACATCACTCTAGCGTCGCCAGAAGACCCAATTGGAATTGACAATCTTTTACATGACAAACTACCTTCAACCACATCTAGAAATCCTTACTACGTATTTGTTTTAGATCAGTGTTTCCCAACGTGGGGCCCACACCCCACAGGGGGGCAATTTGAGAATGGTCTCTACACGAGTTTAACCCTTACGCTTCGAGGCCATTTAAATGCAATGCTAGATTTCGGTGCCAAATTTACTGATTAAAAATTCTCAAATAATTGCGGTAAATAATTATTAGGTATAATAAAATATCAACTGGGTGTTTGGTTGCATAGGGGGGGCATAAGAATTTTAGAAAGGCTAAGGTAGGGCATGGCACAAAAAAGGTTGGGAAACACTGTTTTAGATTCAAGCAGGTAGCTAATAACACAACACATCAATGGATAGCTAAGTTCAAGCATTTGCACTGCGATGTTCGCTTAGAACTTGTCACACGTTTGTATTGCAACTCTACTGTTTATTAATTGACTATAACAATTGTCAATTGCGATTGATCGTCTTCAGTTACATAATATTAGTTCGAATTTTAAAATTAAACAACATGGAAACGGAACTACTCGAATTCCTAAACAAAAGAGAATCGAGTATTCACTAACACGTACGCCATCGTTCCAAATTCAAATCTCAAAGTTCTAAACGTTCTCAAACATCGGAATGTCATGTTAGGTTTACAATTCTATGCCTCTTAAAACAATTTACTTCGTTATAATTGTATAATCGGGAAAAATGAAACAAACACTTGTTCCGTTTGAAAGTGGTATACAATATACAGTAACCAAACAATCCGCCTACCACTCTAACACTAGGTTTACGGGACGCGTCAATTTGACGCATTTTGACTTTTATCAGAGAATTACCAAAAACTGTTTAAATTTTTATTTTATCTCTTTGTATGACTTTTATTCATTGATCGAGGGAAATATATATATAGGGGAAATATAAATATATTTTCTTTAAAAGTGTTGAATTACTGAACGTGAGGACGCGGGCCGGTGATATTGCTGCGGTACTCTTCTATCTTAAACTTTGAGTGCCGCCAAATATTCCAAAAAAAAAAAAAACTTATTTTTAACAAGCAGCATAGAATCATAGACCATACATTTAGAACACATGATACCCAGCCCTATCCATATCCCAATTGGACATAGACAAAGCAACTCGAGCTTTATTCTCCTCAACTCCCAAGCTCATCAGGTGCTCCACTTTGAGATCGCATCCCAAGATGCTGTGCGGTCCATTAGCGTATATGTTAGTCCAATGCTTCGCCGTGCGCAAGAAGATGTCGTGATGCGTTATAAACTGCTTCGCCACGACCGCGTCCTGAGGATCGTTCGGTTCCGGAGTCGCCAACAACGACTGGATGGATATCAGAACCGTACGCAGAGTTAAGGTCGCTACCCATTGGTCTTTTAGAACGTCTAAACAGATAGCTCCGGTTGCTGAGGAGATATTTGGATGCCACACCTTAGTCATAAACCTGACTTTTGGAGGTTCAAACGGGTATGTGGTCGGTATTTTGATCTCGATGTTGAATTTGCCTCCCTCATACGGAGTGTCTGGTGGGCCCATAAACTCCCCTTTGAGTAACGTCCACATCAAATTCAGCAATTCCAGTTTTATATTGTCCGATTTGTCCTCCTGAGTCAATATCTCATTGTAGTCCCTCTGGACACGCTTTACGGCTAAGTTAGACATTGTAGCTTAACAGAAAAACAACTCAAGTGCAAGCCTAAATTTAAAAAAAAAACTGTCAAATTCGAATTCGGAACAATATCAAATTTAAAACGCAACTGTCAACTTGCAAACTATTCCAAATTCGACTTAGGTTGCCAAGTGACAGATGTCATTTTCCGGTTAATTTCCTGCAGAATGAGATTGCAGCGTGCCAGCTGCGCGGGTTTGAGCAGTGGTGTGGAGTCACGCGACTTGTCGTTGGAAGGGGGCGCCTCCCTCTGCGCGCGGCGCAATGCCCGTCGACGACGTGCCCTCGCTGTGGCTGAAATCAAAATGCAAGGGTGTGTTGAAATGAAAATGGTTTATTAGCATAAAGGCGTGCGCTTGCTCATCGTTAGACTCTACAATAGCTTCGGAGACCACAAGAAACTCGTCAATCACAGTGTGTATATGAAATAATTTTAAAAAAACTGAATTTTAATTCAAAGAGACAATCCATAAATCATGGACCACAAGAATTAAAATTAGATCAGAGCAATTCACAACAAAGCAACTCACCACTGACCACTTTGTTCTTCTCCTTCAGATCCTCCTCAATAGACGAGGAAAGGGACCTCTTCTTTGGTGACTGAAACAGGAAAGACAAACCAATAAATATCAATACAATTCGCATCGGCTTTCGAATCGAGCTGTCACAAGTAAAACAGATCCATCAGCAATCGGGATCATGAATTTTTACTAACGACTAACGAGCACCAGCAATCTATCAAATGAACGAAAGATCGAGACGTTCGAAAATTAACAAAAAGTATCTAAAATATTGTAGTTCCAAATCCGCACGCGGTGGCGCTGCTCAAATTTCCATACAAATCGCTTGAAGCAAACTCGGTTCGAAAGCCAGACTAAAATTCGTGATAAACCCCCTGTTTTCATTTGATCTACTGCTTACGGGACACTCCGTATATATATATACTAACCCTTTTCTTGGTTTTCTGATAAAGCTGTGAATCGTAAAACTGCGGCTGAGACCTCCGAACTCTGCCAGTACGCCGTCTGCTCTGGTCGTCGACTGCTGGCAAAGAATCTGCCGCCCGACGTGACGCGAAGAACGTGTGACCACACTTACAGCTCTTGGATGCAACGGCAACCTGCAATATGCATTCATATACATCACAATATTCATATTAAGTTGATTGCCAGGTCCTGTTAAGATAGATCTGCATAATTGCAATGTTTACAAGAAAACGATTTAAAGTAGAGATGTGCCGATTATGACTTTGGCCGACTAGCCGACTAACCGATTAGTCGGTTGTAAATAAGCCGACTAGTCGGCCGACTAATCGGCCAAGCCGACTACGGTTTAGGGGATTCCCGTGACGCTTCGTTTACAGCTGATTCTTTGCAATTTCAGTCACTACTGACATGTGGACAAATATAAATAACAAAAAAAGTTTTTTGAGTTTTACAGCTCACAAGTTTGACGATAGTTTCAAATATCATCACGCAGTATTGCAATATATGTCATTAAATATTATGTTGATTTGTTTTTTAATTAAGATACTAATTTTGTTTGACAAATGTCATCAATATATTTTCTTTACAAGGAAGTAACACATACATTTTATTGAGAAATAGACACAAAGTAACAAGCCGGATAGTAGGCGCTTTTCGCCGATTAGTCGCCGACTACGATAGTGGCCGGATAGTCGGCTTTACCGACTAGTGGCCGACTAGTCGGAACATCTCTAATTTAAAGTTGTCATTGTGCATAGTGTATGAAATGAAAATCGTTTATTAGCATAGGCACTAAAGGCGTGCACTTGCTCATCGTTAGACTCTATCGTGACTTCGGAAAGGCGTATGACGAGAAGAAGACCACAAGAAACTCGTCAATCATAGCCTGTACATAAAGTAATAATAATAATTAAAAAAACTGAATTTTAATTCAGAAAAAAAAGTGAATAACAAAATATCTCTTAATTCTATTATTTATTTAATTCACTTATAACCTTTCTTGATAAATATGTATGTATTTAATACTATGTAAATAATATGTATGTATATATTATTAGTTATTATTTTATGTAATGTATGTATTGTGTATATTTAGTTATTATTTTCTTTTCATTGCACTGAATATCACTGCTCACACTGACAAAGGTTAGCTGGTAGATAAAGCTCGCCTATGTGAAAAAATATTACTGTTTTTTTTGCAATAAAGAATTTATTTATTTAATAACGATTTATGTAGACCAGTGACTCTCAACTACTGTGCCGTTAAATTTTAGATATATACTAATGTTAATATTACATCTTCTGTGAATTCGGATTTTCAACATTAACCAACATTAAAACTAAAAATAGATCAAGTTTGTTAAATGTAGAAGACAATATGAGAGTAGCGTTGTCATTTTTATGACCAAATATAAATGAAATTATCAAAAAACATCTAACTCTAATTTCGCATTAAAAGTATTCTTATTATTAACTTGCAATTAATCCCTTAATTTTTGTAGTACATATTATTACGAATATTTAAAATTATCATCATAAACTATTTTACGCAGTGTGTTATAGGTAAGTAAAAAAGCAAGCAAGAAAAAAAGGTTGAGAACCACTGGTGTAGATTCTTCGTTGTTGTATTGAGTATCTCAGAAACCATTTTCATGAGATGGAGATATATTTATACTAATATAATAAAGAGAAAATATTTGATTGTTTGTATGTATTGAATAGACTCCAAAACTACTGAACCGATTTGAAAAATTCTTGTACCATTAGAATCCTACATTATCCCTGATGAACATAGGCTATAAAATATTTTCAAAAACATTTGGGATCCGTATGAAAACTTCAATAATGTAACCCAAAGTGTGAAAAAAAATCATTATATTGCGTACGCTGCGGAAATTATTGACAATAGAGCAAAGTGATGTACTACAGTTTTATAGAGGACATCAATATCTACAAAAGTCCGCGATACCATATGTCTAACTATTACAATTATATCACAATAACTAGAGATGTTCCGACTAGTCGGCCACTAGTCAGTAAAGCCGACTATCCGGCCACTATCGTAGTCGGCGACTAATCGGTAAAAAGCGCCGACTGTCCGGCTTCTTACTTTGTGTCTATTTCTCAATAAAATGTATGTGTTACTTCCTTGTAAAGAAACACACATTGATGACATTTATCAAACAAAATTAGTATCTTGATTAAAAAACTAATCAACATAATATTTAATATCATAAATTGCAATTCTGTGTGATGATATTTGAAACTATCGTCAAACTAGTGAGCTGTAAAACTCAAAAAACTTTCTTTGTTATTTATATTTGTCCACATGTCAGGAGTGACTGAAATTGCAGCGAATCAGCTGTAAACGAAGTGTCACAGGAATTCCCCCAACCGTAATCGGCTTGGCCGATTAGTCAGCTTATTTATAACCGACTAATCGGCTAGTCGGCCAAAGTCATAACCAACACATCTCTAACAATAACTGTTTTTTCATGTTAAAATTTAAACTTCATAGTGCTTTATATATTCATTACTACGCGAACGAAGTCGCTGGTAATAGCTAGTTAATAAAAAAACGTTAATTATTAACTTAATAGGACTCAATGATAAGATATGACATAAATGACAGCTATTATAATAAACTAAATGAAATTGCAATTATGAGATAAGACAACATCATACGACTAAATATAATGAAGACAATGTTAGAATAACAAACAATAATTATAAAACGTCCAATATTTTATCATTACTAATGGCTTCGTGTATGCAGATTTTCCATTAAAAAAATTAGATTTAATTAAAACACAAATGTTATTGCGTATTACAATCACTCAAGTATTATTTTTTAACTATATATACTAACTAATTACGTTCGTAAATGTAATTTTTACTGACGAACGATAATTGGACAAAATTCACAAACAAAGACATGTAATGGCGTTAAACGTCATATCAATTCGATGAAACGAGCAATAACATGAATTTATTACATTTAAAACTATATTTATGTATGAAAAGTGATATTAGGTAAAACAACAAATTACCTTTAAAATTTAAAATACCTGTAGTTCACATTTTGGACAACTTTTAGCGATCATTTTATGCTTCCCCATAATATATATAATGACAGATTACTACGTAAAAGTATTACTAAACTTCTTAAACAATATAAATGTATTTAAAATCAATAAATTATGAATTATTCACACTAAAAGACAATCTAAAACCTTGTATGGAAGCAACACGGAGCCCCGCGAGGTCACAGGTTCGAGAATAATCAATCTTAAATAATTTACTCGACTCTGATTGGTCGAAATTATCGCTACTACTGTTTCGTTTCCTACACACGCGCCGTTCCTCTCGCGTTTCGAAAACCGTACACACGTCTTAAAATCATAACGTAAATTGAGATTTATTAAATAAATTACACAGTTTTTTTATTTTATATTTATTCATTTATTCACCACACTTTTTACTACATAAATAATTAGCGCCTTTTTTCATTATTTTAGAAAATATAACCTTTCCATTTTTTATTATTTTATACGTAATTCCAGTTTCCGTTATCTGTAATATACAAAAATATATTTAAGCGCACTTTTAATTACTTTTTGTATGTACAATTTAAATACAAACTTACATAATATACAGTATTGAGCTCACAATAATAATCGCCTTTACAAATTGGTTCATTTTTGACGTTTGAACTGTCAACAAATTTTTTCGTGAGCCGCCATCTTGTTCTAATAGGGTTGTCACATCTTCCGCTCAAATCAATTTCATCAATAATCGATTCGCATGAACGCTTATTAGAAGAAAAATTTATATGATTTTGAACACAAATTGAGCCGTTTTTTAATATACTGGTGATTTCGTACCCGCATTCTTGTTCTTCTTGTATTCGCTGTAATAAATAATAGGTATATAGAATGTACCTAACGTCAAGTGGTTTCCAAAGTTGACTGGGCTCCGATCCAAACAATTCCCATACTTGGAGCTCACCTATTGACTGTCTTAGGAAAATGCGGGTACATATAAATATTGGTAATTTTCATAGATTCCCTAGTAGCGAGTCGCGGAACTACTTAATGCCTTATTTGTTCCAATTGGAATATAAGTGAAGGATTGTTTATTAATTATAGGAATACTTATTTAAGAAGATTTGAGGTTTTGACGTTTATTCTGTCAGTGTCATCTTTCTTGTTTTCTTCTGATTTTTTGATTGCCACAATGCATTGTGATAATTATATTTTTAATCTCTAAAAATCAGCAATATTATTTCACATAAATTTCTCCAAAGATTGTTTTATTAATAGAAACATACATATTACATTTTTCGTTTCAATTTGTGACTTATACTTTGGGAACTTTGTTCAGTTTGTAGGTAGTTAAAATTTACTATTTATCTACTAATACTAACAATATATTGTACAGGCTATGATTGGCGAGTTTCTTGTGATTATTTCTCGTCATATGTCTTCCATAAATCTTTTAAATTCTGACTATGCGCAAGCGCCTATACGAAATAAAGATTTTTTCATATTGACATACGCTTGCCCTAACTTAACGTGTGGTGTAGTGTGACTATAAGTAGCGAAATTTTCGGGATAATTTTATTATTGATTTTTTAGTTAAATAAATAATATTTATTTATCTTACCCAATTCCCTTTACACTCTTGATAATTATTAATGTTATTTAGTCTACATTTGTAAAAAATTAAACGTTGTCCGCCATTTTTATCCTTAATCATCTTCCATGTGGTCCATGGGCCGCTACCTTGAAAAAAATATTAAGAAATTATCTTCAAAACATTAAACTAACTATGCATTAATCAAAATATTTCTAAATTTATTTATTTATTATAAAGCCTACCTACAAAATTACATTAGAACTACATATTATAAAAAGGACTACTATTATATAAACTAAATTAAATTTTAATTATAGGATAGGACGGCATGCTCAAGGTGATAAAGGGATAGATACTACACTTCTAATAAAATTACAAAAATACATAAAAATAAAAAACAAGAACCAAATAGATGTAAGGAAGAGGGGAGAAAGAAGAGAAAAAAAAGAAAATAAAAAAAAACAAAATTAATATTCTGGTTAGTTAGTTAGTTGAAGATAGTTAGTATCAAGATGTTTCGAATTCAACATCATACCTCTTTTATAAACACAATCGTAATCTTTCATTTGTAATAGATCCCTTAAAAGTAACTGATAATCCTTTTTCTTGTTTTCTTCCAAATAATATCTTACGCCATTACGATAAATGATTTTTAAATCATTGTTTGAAAAGCTATCCTCTTTTTCGCCATCTCGTAAAATGTTCGTGTTATTATTTGGTCTTAAATAAGTTTCCATTTCAAGTTTATCATAAAAATCATCAATATTATTCTTAAAAAGACAATTAATTGATATAACTTCTTGTATTAAAACGAAAATTACCGCCGTAATAAATAACATTGTCGTTAGCGCTATTAGCTACAAGTGTAACGCGTCTTCACACAATACAATTTACGGACAATATGAAAAACGAAAAGTTTATGTCGCTTAAAAAGTTTAAACACCAGCTTTTTTATTTAACAATTTATTAATAAATTTAAAAATGTATATATTTTCATTTTTCTATAATTAATTTCCAAAGTGTCCAAGTTCTACTGAATAACTAAGAAATACAAATAATAAAACAAATAGCCTAGAAATTATGCAAATTAATCAATTTTCAGTTCTAGATGTAACTTATACAAAAGATTGTTGTTAAGACACGTGTTAAAAGTGTAACTTGAATGCTAAAATGTTATATAAATAAAAACCATTAGGTATAATGACTTTAATACTTAAAACATTATGACCTCTAATATGTCAAAAATGCAATATAGCATGACAAAGGTTACAAAGAATAATTTTAGCTTTGAATTAGTTAAATATTTATTAATTTATACATTAATTATTTTTATTTTAACACACATTGAGTTTGAAAAGTAGAATTGGAGAATTTCGCAACGAGTTTGAGAAAACATTCGAATTCAAAATGGCAGAAATGTCATTTGAGGCGTATTTTTGCATTATTGTCGATGAACAGCTGATCGCTGGAAAAATAGTGTAAACTTAAAAATGTTTTCGTTGTTAAAAATTGTTGTTTTTAGATAACAAAGGGATATTTTTGTTTTTGCACCAAAAATCGGTTAATTACAGGTCATTGTCCTTGAAAAGGTATATGACACTGGATTTATCATTTTACGTCTGATCTTTACGAGAGAGCGGTGTGTCTCCGATTTATTTGTTTAATTTTTTACAAATGTTTATTAAAAACTAATATTTTAAAAGTGTTAGTGAAAACTATAAGTTAAAAACTGAATTCAATTTTAATAAACGAGACAAAAGAATAAAATTGCAAAAAGAATTCGGTAAGTAAATTTATATTTATTTTTATGTGAAATCATTATCTACGATTCGAATACATTGTACAGCGTCTTATCTTTTATAAAAAAATAGTTTTAAATATAATTTATGATCTAATAATTATAGTAAATAACGTAAAACTATATAAATAAGAAAAATTAATACTGTAAACTTTCTTTGTTGTCTTGTAGACAAAGAATTTTTAAATTTGACTCATTCCTTTCCTTGGTACTGTTTTTAAAAGTTAACTTAACCCTTCTGGGAATATAAGGACCGATATATTGCATTTGGTTAAATTGTAAACCTTCCAATTAACAAACCTTGTAACTAAGTCTGAAAGTTTAAAGGAAAATTTTCCTCAAGGCAGACAATTGCAAGGAGCTATAGAGGTCTGAGGTAATGAAATGAAATGAAATGAAAATCGTTTATTAGCATAGGCACTAAAGGCGTGCACTTGCTCATCGTTAGACTCTATCGTGACTTCGGGAAGGCGTATGGCGAGAAGAATATCACAAGAAACTCGTCAATCATAGCCTGTACATAAAGTAATAATAATAAAAAAAAACTGAATTTTAATTCAGAAAAAAAAAGTGAATAACAATTTATAAATCATATTACACAGTGGTTATAATAAATGTCAAATTAATAACATATATGTATATAAAATACATGTATATGTCCAATAGTATGTATATAAAAATATTTTTAAAAAAATTAAATAAAAAAATAATATAGCTACCTATACATTTAAAAAAAAATACAGTAAAAAAAATAAATAATAATAATCCTTCTAGTAAGCCAACAGTAAGTCAAGCTCAAACACTAGTTTAACCACGCATTTCCATCGCTCATGTAATCAATAATTCTGTAATGCAGCAAAAACAAATATTAAAGATTTACAAACGGCGCAAATTAAGCTAATTAAAACACTATATTTATTTACTTTGTAATATTTGAAATAAATATAATTCATTAGTTTAAAATAATTTTGTGTCCTTCTATAGCAGCCATTCTCAAAGTGTGTTCCGCGGAACCCTAGGGCTAAAATACTGCAAAAAATACCTACCAAAGGGAGATTATAAGGTTACATCTAAAAATTACACTGCAATATGATTATTCATAAATACATATAAATCAGTTTTTATAATTATATTAAGGCATTTTCCTTCGCCAAAAAAGTTTGAGAACCGCTGCTCTGTGGTATAGGTGTCAGAATAAAATCAAACAAGTAGATAAAAGTAGATGGTTTTTTATAATATATTAATATGTGTTTGCATTGTCTGGAAATGAAAATGCATAAAAGACTGGTGGTTTCGGTAATATTTTTGCTTTGTAATAATTCTAATGAAATCTTAATTATGTAATTATAATTATATTCTAACTGTAACATTTTCTTCACTTATATTGAGTCATGTGATGTCCTATTTCCTATAATTGCAATTTTATTTAATTATATATTAGACTAGCGGTCCGGTACGTGCTTCGCTACATATAAAGTGAAATATTAAAAAAAATTAATTGGAACATCAAATTCATGCATCAAACAGCATGAATGACATAAAAAGTTTCAATTACTGTCAACACTGAAAATAGTTTCAATTTGACAGCACAATCCGCCATTTATTGAATTAATTTGTTACAAAAAATGTGATAAATGAAGAACCGCTCTACCGATTTTGTGCAAACTTCACATAAACCATCTACTAAATAGTCCGAACAAAGCCTAAACATTTGGTTTGGATAGGTGAGCCCGTTCTTGAGTTATAAAATTACAACGAAAAGTGCCATTGATTTTTATATATATAGATTATTATCTGAGGAGATGGTTTTGGGGGTTCAAACTAAATAAATAAAATAAATAAATAAACTAAAATAATGTGGTTTGGATTCCCTATCACCCCGCCACCGTTAAATTAAATATATCGACATTTAAATGCGTTATTGAGAGAAGAAATATAGATTTTATTTGACTATTATAACACATATGTATTTACTAATAAAGTATAAAGAACGCACACAGCTGCAGTTCTTATTAATTTCAGCAACTAAGAAAGTACTGTGGGCTTATCACGAATTTTAGTCTGGCTTTCGAACCGAGTTCGCTTCAAGCGATTTGTATGGAAATTTGAGCAGCGCCACCGCGTGCGGATTTGGAACTACAATATTTTAGATACTTTTTGTTAATTTTCGAACGTCTCGATCTTTCGTTCATTTGATAGATTGCTGGTGCTCGTTAGTCGTTAGTAAAAATTCATGATCCCGATTGCTAACGGATCCGTTTTACTTGTGACAGCTTGATTCGAAAGCCAGACTAAATTCGTGATAAGCCCACTTTTCATTGCTTTATTGATGTATTGTTGTCGTTATTTAGAGTGTAATAAGGTAAACTAACCAAAGTCTAGTAATTTCGACGTTTTAGGGAGTTTGTCGTTGAATGAAGTTTAAACTGTATATATAGTAAGATTGAAATACTGGCCCAAGTTCATGTAATGTTTAATAACGTGACTGACGGTTTCTTAACAAGATGGCGTCTGACGAATTAATTTAGGCGGGAAATAACAATTGAATGAAGCGGCGCGCGGTCGTTGTTTGTTTATTTGTTTTTGTTATTTTGTCCAGTTGTTGTACCATGCCTATTCCAGCGGTTCTCAAACTTTTAAGGCGATGGAACGGAAAAAAACTAGTTTATATATATTCTTTATTAGTAACCATATTGTAATGTAATATTACGTAATATTTATGGGTGTAATTATGTTCATATTATTAAACTGAATGGAATATTTAGATCAGTGGTTCTCAACCTTTTTTTTTTTTTGTTGTTGTTGTTGCGGCACTCAAAGTTTAAAGATAAGTTTAAAAATTTTTAAATCATATTATATAATAATACTGGCTTTTAACGATTTCAAAATTTGGCGGCACACAAAGTTTAAAGATAAGTTTAAAAATCCTGCTGTTGAGCGTTAGGAGGCCCAGCTGATTTGTCGCCGTGTCCATTTCTAAATCTTTTTTTGTTGTTTAATAATATTAACATTATTATATATTCAAAAAAATTTCTAAATCATATTATTTAATAATATTATATTATATATTATATATATATAAATTGGCGGTAAACTTTTAGAATCCTTAAAATCTTACAATAATCTTCTGAATAATATTTGTATATATTTGTATGTTCATTATATATTTAGTTTACTTATATTTATGTATTTCATTTATCTAAATTGCATTGCCCGATACTATTACTGCTTCTTCTATGACAATTGGTTATCTGGAAGAAATTACTTTTAGTGATAAGATCGCCAATTGCTCTAAATCTGCTTCCTATTGTTGTTGTATTGTTATTATTATGTTTTAAAGCTTTTATTATTATTAGTCTCCTTTTAGTAGGTATTTTTTTCCAATATTTTTGCGAAGCCCCCACAGAGGCTTCGTGGAGCTCTAGAAGTACATGAATACGATCACGGTCGACTGTTTTCAAAGAAACGAGTTAAGCATATCGATCACATGACAAGATAGTTTAAACTTTAAAGTGGTTACAGCCGGTTTCTGTTAATTAGTTGCAATTAAACTAGTGTTGTTTCACGTATCGATATATCGATATTTTGTGTTGATTGATGTGACTAATGTTTTTAAATGGTTACAAAAAAATAATACTAATTGAAACGATAGCTAAACTAGTGTTGTTCTACGTATCCAAATATCGATATTTTGTGTTGATTGATGTAACTAAAGTTTTTAAATTGTTACAAAAAAATTTATACTAATTGAAACGATAGCTAAACTAGTGTTGTTACACATATCGATATTTTGTGTTGATTGATGTGACTAATGTTTTTAAATGGTTACAATAAGAATTGTACTAATTGAAACGATAGCTAAAATAGTGTTGTTCTACGTATCGATATATCGATATTTTGTGTTGATTGATGTAACTAAAGTTTTTAAATTGTTACAAAAAAATTTATACTAATTGGAACGACAGTTAAACTAGTGTTGTTACACATATCGATATTTTGTGTTGATTGATGTAACTAAAGTTTTTAAATGGTTGCAATAAGAATTGTACTAATTGAAACGATAGCTAAAATAGTGTTGTTCTACGTATCGATATATCGATATTTTGTGTTGATTGATGTAACTAAAAATTTAAAGTGGCTATAACTGATACCTATTAATTGAAGTAGCAGTTAAACTAGTGTTGCTGTACGTATTGAAATGTCGATAGTCGATATTTTGTGTCCGTGTTTGTTGATATAGTTAGTTCGCTATTTTTAACGTTGACACCGCGCATAAATCTGTGAAATTATATTCAAGTGAACGTTCGTCACGAGCTATTTGCAGATCTCAGTTTACCAATATGTAAATTCTCTCAGTTCAAAGCTGGATTTATTTTTATTATAATTGTTTTCTGCATACATTTTATATTTAGTGCCAGTGTTGAGCCTGTGACTTTATTTATTTTACCCCCCTCAAATTAAAAAACCAAATAACCATATAATATTATATGTAAAAAATACTCGCAAATTAATCTATATATATAAAACTCAAAGGTGACTGACTGACTGACTTAGTGATCTATCAACGCACAGCCCAAACCACTGGACGGATCGGGCTGAAATTTGGCATGCAGGTATATATATATATATATATATATATTTTGATATATTCCACTCCCAAGGGGATAAAATAGGGGATGAAAGTTTGTATAAATCTTATCAGATTTTCGACTGATTGAACTGAAATTAAAAATTGACAGATATGTGGTAATAACTGTTTTCATGACCCAGACGGTTAACTTTAACACACGTTAAACAAAAATAAAGCCGCAAAAACTATACCTAATTAATAATAATACTTCTTAACGGGAGCGAAGCCGCGAGCATCAGCTAGTAAATAAATAAAGTCATATATATATATATATATATATATATATATATATATATATATATATTCTCCCCTCTTCCTTACATTTATTTGGTTCTTGTTTTTTATTTTTATGTATTTTTGTAATTTTATTAGAAGTGTAGTGTCTATCCCTTTATCACCTCGAACATGTCGTCCTATCCTATAATTAAAATTTCATTTAGTTCATATAATAGTAGTCCTCTTTATAATATGTAGTTTTAATGTAATTTTGTAGGTAGGTGAAATAAATAAATAAATATTATGGGTTTAAATTTTGGTTGTTAATTACATCTGCGACAACGCCCTCTTTCGGTCGATGGGGGCAGTTTTTGTTAGTAGTAGGTATTTGTTTCGGTTTATTGTGTTTGTGTTGGTTAAAAACACGTAAGTCATACACGAATATGAGTCGGTATGAATCACAAGGTGAATGTGATCCGATGGAAAGGAGTGATTCATTTGAAATATTAATATATATTTATAGTTTGTTGATGTTGTTGTGACCTCTTTTCTTTATTAACAAAACGACCCGCAGAAGTTAACTAGGCAGCTCGTTTGAAAAATTACAAATAAAATTTTTCAAAGTGTCAAGTTAACTTCTGCGAGCGTATTGGAACTCTCACTGAAAATAAACAAATTTTCTTTTGTTTTTCAGACATTGAAAAAAGAAACTCCAGCCAAAAAAATAAATAAATAAATAACAAACTTGAAGACTGATTTGAAATACCAAATGTATATGAAATATATGATTTTTTTAAATAATAATAATTATTATTATAAATTATGACATTCCTTCCTATATTCGTTTGAAGCGAGAGGAAAATATTGACGTAACGTTGTGTAATAAATAATTGGGTTTGATTGATTGACCACGGAGATGTGCAGTGTTGGTTGTAAAGTTTAAATTTGGAAAAATAAATATGGCTGCCACGTCTGCTTCTGTTATTGGTGAGTATTATGGGTTAGATTATGTACTAGGTTTCGGGTTCGATTCTGACTCATTGCTTTTATGCGGAGGTTAATAGGAAACTCGTGATAACCAGTACATTATAATGTTAGTATTAGTAGGTACAATTAATGAAAAACAAAGTTAGTACAACCTTTCCCTTTCAAGCGGAACATCCGTGAAGTGACCTAGTCGCGTTTCGGGATCAGCTTGGAAGTAGCCGGGATAACGAGAGGAGTGTGCCCTGTTGATTCAGACAGAGCACATTCGTCTCCTCAAGCCGGCATAGTGTAGTAACAGTTGTCTATGCTCATGGACCGCACTCTAGCTTAACATCAGGCGGAGTGTGGTCATATGCTGGGCTATCAAAAAAAAATGGCAGTGGTCGGCAAAGTGCGGCTCTGGGGGGCTACTCAGGCGTATCCGAAGTTTCGTGATACGCCCGTCACTTCTATAGTACGTAAAAATTCCTGTCAAATATCCGTAAAATAAGCATTGTGTGGCCTATCCGTCGTGACGTCGCTGTCAAATCCATAATTTCGTGAATGATTACGTAAGTGCGCCTGACCCAAATATCCACGGAGCAAGCACATTGTTCGCATTATTAAATACTAGCTTTTACCCGCGGCTTCACTCGCATTTAAGTCATTAAATAAGTATCAGAGATCATTTCAATAGAAATGAATCAATATGATTCCAAACAGTTGAAACTATAGTCAGTTGGAAACTATAGTAAAATTTAATAAGTTTAAAAAAAAAAAAAAGTATCCTATGTTACTTGTAGTACCTCCAAAAATATGTGTACAAAGTTTCATGATGATTGGTTAAGTAGTTGTTGCGTGAAAACGTAACAAACAAACTCACATTCACATTTATAATATTAGTAAGGATTTATTAAGTTTCAAATTTAATTTTATTTAGTGTAACAAAAGTTTACTAAACAAGCATTTTTGGCTTCCAATTTTTTTTTTAAATTGTTGAATTATTTATATCTGGGTCTTTGGCTAATAAGTTTGCCGACCGCTGGTATATGGTGTTGTGAACGGTAAAGGAGATATCTGCATCCCTTTCACACACAAGAATATAGTTATCTCTTTCTAATGACTGTTACTTCCAGTCTGAATCCATTTGAAGATTGTCGTTAGTACCCAAGTATATAAGCACACCAACATACATACGATCATCTCAGTCACACTAGATTATATAAACGTGTTTGTGTTGGTCTTGTCTTGTTTATTTATTGTTTTTGGTGTTAATTAGGAGATGGTGGTGATAAAAATGACGCGAAAGACGAAGCCGAGGAGAAACTGCTGGAAGACAATGAAGTGGTCATATTGCCCCGTAACTTGACTGATGAAGTTCTCTCCAGGTCCTCGAAGAAAGGTTAGTGTGGTTTATGTTTAAAGCTACCATGGTTTATAATTTATATATTGTGCATAGTTTGTTTGTGTAGATCAGTGTTTCTCAACCTTTTTTATGCCATGCCCCACCTTTTTCTAACATTCTTATGTCCCCTTTATGTAACCAAACACCCAGTTGATATTTTAGTCTCGCCAAGCGAAATTATATCTAATAGTTATTTACCACAATTATTTAAGAATTTGCTTTTTTCGTTAAATTTGGCACCGAAATCTAGTATTGCATTTAAATGGCCCGGGCGTGGGCCCCACTTTGGGAAACACTGGTGTAGATTCTTCGTTGTTGTATTGAGTATATCAGAAAGCATTTTTCATGAGATGGAGAATTATATTTTGAAGGTCAAAATCAAAATACTAGTTTCGAATGTGTTAACTAAATATTACCCTAAATATGGGGATTATGGAATGTTTTTTTAATGGCAACACTGATTGTAAAAATAATCATCTAATTGTGTTTGTTAGTTATTTACAATGATACCCTTATCGGTGTAATGTAATACGGTTTGTATTTTTACATGTCACTTGGGATTTTAGTTGATAGTGAATTATTTAAATAGAACATTGGAACCTCGCATAACGAGTATAATTTGTCCGAAGCCTTACTCGTTAAGCGAAACAATCTTAACTAGCTAACTCAGATTTCTAAACACAAGCACGAATTGTAGTCTGGCTTTCGAACCGAGTTTGCTTCAAGCGATTTGTATGGAAATTTGTGCAGCGCCACCGCGTGCGGATTTGGAACTACAATATTTTAGATACTTTTTGTTAATTTTCGAACGTTCATTTGATAGATTGCTGGTGCTCGTTAGTCGTTAGTAAAAATTCATGATCCCGATTGCTAACGGATCCGTTTTACTTGTGACAGCTCGATTCGAAAGCCAGACTAAATTCGTGATAAGCCCACTGATGTAGCTATAGCACGGAGCGTTTTAACCAAGTCGCTCGTTATGCGAGGTGCTCGTTATGTGAGGTTTCACTGTATGTAACCTTTTTTTTTTTAAATATATCTTGTGATTATAAAGTGTAGACATTACAATATGATGTACAGTATGAAATTGCTTTTGTATGGTTTTTCTATACCTAGACCAGGGGTGCTCAAGCTCCTTGATAGTCCGGGCTATTTAAATACGTATTTAAAAGGTGTTAACACTAGATTTACCAGAGCAGTCAAAATGACCGGTCTTGCAAGATCAAACTAAAATTCCTACTGCGTGTAACATTTTCTTTAATTCTTCTAATCTTCTTTAATTTATAACAGTGTATGTGTGTGTGTGTTATATTATTTTATATATATTTGTAACAAATATATACTTTCTTGGTTTTTATAGGTTTTATATATTTCTATCGCTATTTTCTTTCTTCATTCTATTTCAGTAACCGGGATACCCAGTAGGACAGGTTCACAGGGGCCCTTGCTATTTTCATGTACAAAAAGTTCTATCAATAAACTATTTTATTTTATTTTTATTTTTCTATACCTACATTACATCTTAATATTTAGTTTTATTCCTTTAATAAACGAATCTTTTGTAGTTTGTATTTATTATTTTTCAATAGACTGCGACCCCTTTTAAAAACAAACTCGACCCCCCCCCCTGCCCCCCCATCCCCCCCTCGGGCTTGAGAAGCGATAATTTCGAATTTAAAACACGTTTAAAACGAATAATAGTTAAAATATTTTATTCTTTAAATGAAGTTACAAATGACAAAAAGAAAATGTAAAAGTAAAAAAATTTCGATCTAAATACTGTATAAGTACATGTACCCTTTGTCTTTAATTGAAAAAGGTATGTGTAAAATACATCATATGTGGGTAGTTATATAAATTTATTTAAAACAGTTGTTTAATCTTTTGTTTTGTCATGCGGATAAAAAAGAAATATTGTAAGTAATGCTTTATTGGTTTAAAATTGTAGTTTTTTACAAGTGAACACACATAAAATACGGACTTAGTGCAGTTTATGATCTTAGTACTAAACATTATTTCTTCATACGACCAATCGTTATGTGGTTAAACAGTGTATGTGGTTATCTGAATCTCCTGCACGATTCACCAATTACATTACATCCGTGTGTAAATTACAATTGTATGAAATTTTGCCCTCGACTTCGTGTAGTAATGAAGATATAAATTACTATGAAGTTTAATGATGTTTCATGCCTTTTATGACAATTTTTGGCAACCTTATTTTTAAGGATCCTTATTTTTTTTCCTGTAATCTATATAGCCTATATTGATCAGTGATAATGTAGCATTCGAATGGTGAAAGAATTTTTTAAATCGCTCCAGTAGTCTTTGAGTTAATTCGTTACAAACATACAAAAATACATATCTTTCCTCTTTATAATATTAGTATAGATACAAAAATAAGTTTTGGGTTTTAGATAGTAGTTGGTTAATTTTGGTGTAATTTTTCTCTCATATCAATCGTAAATTCTTATTGGAACACCAGGACTTGTCATAATACAACTAATAATATGCAGCAACTGTAATAGTGGCTTGTTCACTTCAACAATAGACATGGGCGTAGCCAGCCATGGGCTCAGTGTGGGGCAGCAGTCTAAAATAATATGTAACTAGCAAACTATACCCGCGGTCTTAATTTTTTTAGTGTCGACTGACGACTGTCGAGTGTGAACTTTCTTACGGATATTAAGTATTGTAGTTAGTACCTAGATAATTAAGTTTTTTAGATTTGATTAGGTATCTTACAGGTCAGAGCTAGGGTGGGGCAAGTGCCATTTGTAGCTTCATTCAGAATAAAATGCATATTTTAAATAATATATTACTATATTATTTACTTTAATATCATCTGATAAGTTATTTGATTAACCTTTAACTACTGAGGTGGATTTAATTTCACGTAAACACTGACGTGGGGGCCTCAGAGACCCGTATATATATGTGCTTGTATTTAAATTTTTTTAGGGATTTTAGGGTTTAATATTTAATTGCAGTAGATGTATTTAAATTAAATATATTTCTTTATAATTTGAACTATCATTTCAAAGTTTAGAAAACACTTTGGAAAAAAATCACGTGAGATTATAAATCAGCAAGATTAAATTAAATTATTTTAAAAAATATATAAACAAATTTATTTATATAATAATTAAATTGTGTTTATTAACACTAGATTTACCAGAGCAGTCAAAATGACTGGTCTTGCAAGATCAAATTAAAATTCCTACTGCATCTAACATTTTCTTTAATTCTTCTAATATTCTTTAATTTATAACAGAAGAATTAGTTTTATGAATTTTATATTATTTTATATATATTTGTAACAAATATATACTTTTTTGGTTTTGGTAGAAATAGGTATATTTAAGCTGGTAAATCTAGTGTTAAATAATAGTTGAAAGTTACTCAGGTCATCAGTGAAGACTTTTTATTTCAGTGAAGCTCCCTGAAGATGGAACGGCTGTCGGCAGCGGTCGTTTCACTATTGGGCCGGCACCAGAGCGCGACTGGGAAATGGTGCCGCCCGATGGCAAGTGGGGCTGGTTTATTTTAGTTGGTGAGTTGGTTTAATGACATATATATGGTATCTTTGTTACCTTATAGCAGTTAATAGTAGCTCATGTTTGCTTGTAACACTCGAGTTGTAGAATGAACTGTCTTTGAAATACCTCTGTTTTTTACCTTATAGCAGTTAACCTATTACTTCCCAAGCGTCGAAAACATTGGAATTTTTTTGGTGAAATCTTTAAATTAAGTTCATAATACGTTAAGAAAAAATAATATGACAAAAAAAATTCTTTAACGCTGAGTCAGCCTGTCCTATAAAGTATGACAATGGGGATATAAATTATATTTTGTTTTTATTTTTTTATATTATATATATTTGGTAGAAGTCTAAGAATCAGTTTTATGTACTTTGAAGTTGGTTACTGTTTTCTTTTACGGTACATAAAATCGGAACATAATGCTTTTTTTGAGGCAACAAAAATGATCAATTTGAAAAAAATACATTAAAATTACGTAATAATTTTTCTCAGCGAAAAAAAAATTATTTCATCAGAAAATTCGTATAAAAATACGAATTTCATCAAAAACAATAAAAAATAAAACTCTTAATAGGTTAGAAAAAATTTGAATATAGTGTCCTAAAAATAGGACAGTGGGAAGTAATGGGTTAACCTGTTAACTGGGCATGACGAAATATTTCGTCACACATAAAAACCTACTGCAATGGGCATGACGACATTTTTCGTCATGGAAATTAATCGTAATATATTTTAAATATAAAATATTTTATCAAAATAAATAAAAACCATAAGTTAAAAACGATATTCTTTTATTAGTTGAGGTGTGATATTACTTATCGCTGTGAACAAAAAGTCCCCATTCTGAAACGAGTTGTGCAATTGCTAATTCCCCGGTTAACACTAGAAAGACCAACGCCGTCAATTTGACGGCACGGCGATTTCATTCTTAAACATTTTACAAACTATGTTTTTGTTTCTTTTCGTATTTTACTACCTTTCCTAATTTGTTATTGTCAGCTTAAATCCATATAAAAAACCATTATTATATTTGTGGCATATGAGATTCTTTTACGTCAATGTGACGGCAGCTATATTCTTATAGTAAACAAAATTGACGGCTGCGGTCTTTAAAGGTATAGTATGCAACCCGACACTTCTAGTGTTAACAGATTAATAGTAGCTCATGTGTGCTTCCCTTTCAGGTGCAACCCTTGTTAATATTTTAATCCCTGGAACGATCAAATCATTTGGGGTGTTATTGGTGGAGTTTAATGACGTGTTTAACGCTTCAGCCTCCGCGTCTTCCGGCATCGTAGCTCTGTGTTATTTTTTATATAGCTCTTTGGGTATGTATTCTATTATTTATTTAATTTACTTAGGTATGACCTTTGTTTATAATGTATGTAATGTGTATGCATGGGCTCAGGGTGGAGCAGCAGTCTAAAATAATATGTAACCAGCAAACTATACCCATGGTTTTACCTCGGTTAATTTTTTTGTGTCGACTAACGACTGTCTAGTGTGAACTTTCTTACGGATATTAAGTATTGCAGTTAGTACCTAGATAATTAAGTTTTTTAGATTTGATTAGGTACTTTATAGGTCAGAGCCAGGGTGGGGCAGGGCCAGGAACATACACATATATAATTTTACTATATACAAATATTATTCAGAAGGTAATGTAATGTATGTATTGTGTATATTTAGTTATTATTTTTCTTCACATTGCACCAAATATCATTGCTCACACTGACAAAGGTTAGCTGGTAGATAAAGCTCGCCTATGGGGCATTCTTTTACAAACCGAACACCTTTCTGACCGACACATTTTTGATTTGACTGAAACTTTTTTTACGGGTTCTATATTTAAAAAAAAGAGACCCGTATTTTTTATTTTTTTATTTTTCACAATATTTTAGACGCTAGCCTGAACTGAAAATTCGCGATTTTGATGATTTTGGGCTTGAAGAGTAATTTTTAAAAATTCACAACTCCGGTTCTATTTGTGATACAGACAGGTTTTTTCTATCATTTTAAAGGTAAAAGAACAAGCTTTAAGAATAAAATATTTTTGAAAATTTTTTATTAACAATTTAAGATTATTATTAACGATTGAAGTTTTTAAATTGATTTTTAACAATTGCCCCCACCTCGTATCGAGTTTTAAGTATTACCATCGTATTCTATGTTAAATTTTCTTTCAAAAACATATTTTTAATCGATGGACAAATTATTATTACTATCGGAAAAAAAATTAATTAACAAGCGCGCTGCTTCGCATATAGTCCAATCAATGAATAAAGAAAGTGGAAAAAATTCAAACTCGGACAAAAAAAATACAGCCGTATAGGAAAAAAATAATAATATGAGTGTCTGTGTGGAGCAACTCGTGCCGAAATGGCGAACCTAACCTAAAAAATTCCGAAAGTTCGAAAAAACGGTTTTTTTTAATAAAAAAAAATAATGTCCCCGATCAGAAAAAGTTAAATTAGAAAGTTATAGATATTAAAAAAACGCATCGATTCATTTTTATTGAGTTTAATTCGGTGCATAACTTATCGAGTTATTTTTAAAAAATCATCGAAAAATACCATTTTTTGTTTTTATAATAACTTTTTTAATTTTTGGTTTCTTTTTTAAAATTCACCAAAAAGGCAGGTATTTACTAGTCAAATAAGCTCGTTTTTGTAAAATTAAAATATATTAATTTTTTACTGAGATACATCGAATTTTCGAAAAAAAGGTGTCTTCGGAAAATGGCCACTCTTGCCCTAGAGAAGGTCACAGAAAATCGTCCGGGTACGCATTTTCTTCATGAAGAGTTGTACTTTCATGCTATTAAAAAAGGTAATCGTTTTTTTTAATTTTTAAGTTCAAAAAATGACTTTGTATAATTTTGGGCCATACTTTTTTCATATTTTTTTTAAATATCGGCTGTGGCTTAAATAGGTTACTCGCAATTTTTTACGAATTTATTTGATTGATTTAGCTGCAGTTAATAATGTTATTCTGAGCGGGGTATTTTTAAAATGATATTGAGATATTAATTAAGTTTTTTTTTATACAATGATGTGTTTTATTTATATGTACTTATTATTGATATTATGTTTTCTATTTGTTATAAAGCCTTCTCGACGAACAAATAAATTTATTTAATCAAAAATATATAATATTAATGTATATTCCAAAGAAAACCGATGAGAGACAAGAAAGAAAGGCGCGCAGTATGGCCCGCGCGCCTATGCGAAGCAGCGCGCTTGTTAATTAATTTTTTTTCCGATAGTAATAATAATTTGTCCATCGATTAAAAATCTGTTTTTGAAAGAAAATTTAACGAAGAATATGATGGTAATACTTAAAACTCGATACGAGATGGGGGCAATTGTTAAAAATCAATTTCAAAACTTCAATCGTTAATAATAATCTTAAATTGTTAATAAAAAATTTTCAAAAATATTTTATTCTTAAAGCTTGTTCTTTTACCTTTAAAATCATAGAAAAAAACAGTCTGCATCACAAATAGAACCGAAGTTTTGAATTTTTGAAAATTACTCTTCAAGCCCGAGATCTTTAAAATCGCGAATTTTCTATCCTGGCTAACGTCTAAAGGCATGCTCAAGATGATAAAGGGATACTACACTTTAATAAAATTACAAAAATACATAGTTTTGATGTTACGCAATAATAAAAAAAGGAACCAAACAGATTTAAGGAAAAATAAATAAATTAACTATATGTATGTATTTATAATAATTATTTAAAAGTAGTTGGCACTAAAAGAGTATACAATAGGATGACAACGCCCCTATACAGCAGCTATTCTTCTACATCATAGTAGATTTATTATATATTACTATGACATTAGTATTTCATACATCGGGAACAACGTTACTACGATAAACATTAGATAATTATTAAATTTTAGCCATTCGACGTTGCATTGACGAGTAATAGCGTTCTAATAAATACTTTATTGCTAAAAGTAAATAATAATAACAAACAACAATGGGATTTTACACGATAGAAGTGAAACTTCAGTAAATCGAGAAAAGAATGAGATGAATATATATACCAAGGGTAGGATAATTACAAAGTTTATTCGTTTAAAAATGAAAGTATTTTGATTAATTTTAAAAGATATTTTATTTAACATATGTTACATAATTTATTGCTCAAGTTCCATATTTTCAGTTTCAACAAATGATACAAGAGGCTTATGATAACTAAAATACGATACAAATATTTTAGTTTCAATTTGGTTGATATATCTTTGGAATACTGCATCTATTACCGTTAAAGAATAACAAACCACGCTGACATCTTACTAAAAAGCTGTAATACGCAGCCGCATACAGTGTAAAGTAGTATTAGCTCACGTACTTTTCACATATACTAACACACGTTAAATGCTCAAATACAAGCAAGTATTAAACAGTGTGCTCTCTCGCTTTGGCTCACTAATTACAGGCGACTATGCTTAGAAGACGGGAGTGGGGACGCTACGAAGTATGGAACAA
>JAPWLS010000499.1:0-19347 GCA_028551675.1 Tineola bisselliella | reverse complement strand
TACGATTTGAAATAAACAAACTAACAAAAATGCATCTGAAGTGTTTCTTATGATAATTGTAACACTTGAAATTAGGTTTTTTGTTGCATTCTTTTAATTTTAACGATGTTTGACACTTCAACCTATATTTTGTGTTAGTATGACTTTTGACTTACATCACTGCAGGTCGAAATTTCGTTATTTTAATAAATAATTTTATACTTTTTTTGTTATTTTTTGAATACTATCAATCCTGCACAATGCCAAAAAGAACAATTTCGCACTTTGATCGAGTGAAAATCATTGCACTTCGTCAGAGTGGGATGTCGTTGCGTAATATCTCTGCTGAAGTTGGTATCTCACATACTGATGTTCTAAGGATCTGGCAGAGGTTCACTCAGACTCAGAACGTTAGAGATTGACCTAGAACAGGTACACCAAGAGCCACAACTCGTAATCAAGAACGGTATCTTCGAGTGTTGGTGCGCAGAAATCCTTTTCAAGCGGTGAGGCAATTAAGGAATACGTCCCAAGAAGCTACATAAGTCAACGTGACGCCGCAAACCATTAGAAATAGGTTACATGAGACTGGACTAATGTCCAGAAGACCATGGCGTGGACCGAACCTAAACAGGACTCGTAAAGCAGCAAGTTTAAACTGGGCGCGAGAACATCAAAATTGGACCATCGAATAGTGGGATCTTTGTTTATTCTGTGATGAGACCAGGATATGTTTTGTGCCTGATGACCACAGAGAAAGGGTCTGTCGATCACGTGGACAACGTTCCATGCTCAAATTGAGCCTTCCTCATTTGCAGCGGCGTGGTGGTTCAGTTATGTTTTGGGCTGGGATTATGTATGGTCGTCATATCCCGTTAATTCCTATACGACAAAACATGACTGGCCAAATCTGCCTGGAAGAGATACTAAAATCTGTCGTGTACCCATATCGACAGAATTTTGGCCCAACATTTACCCTATTTGACGACAATGCTCGTCCGCATCGGTCTAGGGCTATAAACCAATTTCTCCTAGAGAAGAATACAAGAAGACTACGATGGCCAGCCTATTCCCCAGACATGAATCCCATCGAACATGCATGGGACATGCTACAAAACGCATAAAAGTGAGGGTCCAAGAAACTTTGACATTAGAAGACCTAATTCATATCGCTGTGACAGAATGGGATTTCCTTCCTCATGAACACTTGAATAACTTAGTCAGGTTTTGACTAGTGTAAGATGTAGTACTAGATCCATATTTGAATTAGTCTAATAAGATCTGATTCATTCTGATCTCAACCTTGAAACTGAGACCTAATTTGCTGAAAGCTTTAGCATATAAAACCTGTAAACTTATCACTCACTACACACGCATATACACACAAGGTGTAGCACTTATTCGTGCTGCTAGTAACTTCCGTGGGTTGCACAGATGTACTACCGCGCCAGTGGAATTCTCAATACCGGAATGGGTGCATTACATTGCCGCTGCACTATTCGTGTTGTGCCTACTACTCGGGAGGACACGCAGCCGTGTATCATCAACACAATGATGTACGTCGCTTTTTATATGCTTTTATTGTTAGTTGTAAATAAATTTTATGGTTAAGCTTTTGTTTTCATATGTTTGGAAAGTAATTTATCTAACTGTAAAGTGTTTTTTTTTTTCGTTGTAAATAATTTTAAAAACTCCTACAATTTATGTATTAGCAATAATATAAATTAGTTTTAAATTTTTGCTATCATTTAAATTCAGGCGTTCACTTTGTAACTTTAGTTTATTAATATTGTGGAATAGATTTTGTAAGGCGAATTTTTAACGAAATTATGAATCGTTTTATATTTTTATACCTTATAGCTTGACTACTTGATAAAGTAAGCTAATATTTTAAATAGGTATATTTTTTAATTATTTGACGCAACTGTAATTTAATGATCATATTATACCTACAATGAAATATATTTACCATAAAGGACCGGTTTTTTATAGTAAGAGTTGTTAATCTTGGTTAGGGCTAGTTTTTCAAACGATCGTAGAGATATCCACAAATTTATTAAAATGTATTCTTTTCATATAAGATTTAAGATTGTTTTAAGAATATTCAGAACCGTCACAAAACAACTAGTATTTTTAATATTATTTGAATCTTGCTTCAAACAGATTATAGTAAGAAATTGACATTTAAAATAGTACTGCTATAAGACTTTGGGGGTAAGAAGCGAAGAATAATTGAAGAAGTTCAATAACCTCTTTAAAACATCAACATTTAAACTAGGCACATAAACAACAAAGCTTTTCTAATTTCCTTTTGAAGGTTTATGAATAATTCAAAGCAGATTTTAGTGTATTATGCTCCTGTCAGTGGGTACTACTACAGTTCACTAGTTTGGAAGCTGTGGGGTTAGTGTGAGACGAAACGATTGTCGTAACGTGAGTAGTGAACTCTAGTGATGTCTGGGAACAAAAATTACTTCGAAAGCGAATAAAATAATAATAAATCATTATTTTTCTATTAAAATTATCGTAGAAATATTTTTGCTGTTAAAAAGCATACATTAACTGTAAGCAACTACAGAAGCTGTCATCTTTATTCATGTTAGACGCTACTTAACAGCATTTATGACTTGTGTTCGTTCATTTATATGCCTACCAATTCGTTGGGGACTCGAGGTATTGTTAATAGCGAGCAGTGGGACTACTATGACAAAAAAAAATGAAATTATTATGTAGAATACCTACTCTATAGTACTTTGGGGAGTGATAGCTTGAATAATGCCCATTGGTGAATTTTATTTGATTTATTTTAATGATTTTAATGAGGTATAGTTTCTACTATTATTTTTTAAACAATAATGAAACAAATGAACCAATCGTCACAAAAAGCGGGTTTAAAATGCCTTGTTATATTTTATTAGGTAGAAACTAAATATGTATGGTTTTTATCTTGATACTAACTCCGCATCGTTTGAATATTTTTACGCTCTTGTATTGAGTGTTGTATTCTAGCCAGTTCGTCACGGCGTGTTATGTAAATGTATGGACAGAGCTGCAAGCGGAACAACCACCGACAGCACGCGATTGCTTTCTACATATTTTCTTCTGGTCTAACATTGATACTAGTTTTGTATGAAATTAAAGACATATATTCCTACTAATATTATAAATGTGAATGTGAGTTTGTTTGTTACGTTTTCACGCAACAACTACTTAACCGATCATCATGAAACTTTATACACATATTTTTGGAGGTACTAGAAGTAACATAGGATACTTTTTATTTAAAAAATAATAATTATTTTTTACTATAGTTTCCAATTGACTATAGTTTCAGCTGTTTGGAATTTTTCTATATTTATTTTTATTTCCGTCTGTCATTTTTATATATTTTTATCTCTGATACCTACTTATTTAACGACTTAAATGCTAGTGAAGAAGCCGCGTGTAAAAGCTAGTATTATATGAAGCTTTTGATCGGTTGACATTACTTGAAACTACGACAAAACTCGAGCGAAATGTGTCAATAAAATATAAAACGAAATAATAAATGACGATATAAATTAGAGGTAATAAAATAGGGACATCTCATTGCATTATAATTTCTTGTAATACAAGTAATTTTCTTTCAATAAAAAGAACGGTAATATGTATGTCATCGTATTTTATTTCATTATACTTTAAGATGTTAAATAAAATTACAACGTGTCTTTTTTATTGTAAAAGGGACATTTCACAGCAGGAAACAGAAATCACACCCGCTGCTTCAATTGCCATGTATTGCATTGTACTGGTAATGTATTGCTAATAAAATGGTTACATTATTATGGAAAAAGACGTAACTGTGGTTGTAAATTTTATTATAATAATATATATATCGTAATATTCATTTATTATATTTAATTCTTGGAACTATAGTATTTACCAGGGGTAGCCAAGCTCCTTGATAGACCGAGCCAGTTTTCAAAATTTCACTGCAAAGTTTTTGAAATGTCGCATCAAAAAACGATAGTAAGTCACATAAAGTGTTTTAAATTAGTTAAATCATGTTCGCAGATAGCTCTTCACGCGTGATCACTTTCGTTGAACACAAAACCGTGAGATCGTATTGTTTGGAAACAAAAGCAAAAGTTGTATAAAAAAATGTATGCTTTATTGAAGTGGAAGTTAAATCGTATTAATTAAGCATTACGCATCATAGGTAATCATTAATTTTCTACTACTTTCAGCTTTCTACAGCTAAAATCTAAAGAGGCATTGTTTGCAACATGTTTTTAATAATTCTGTTACATTTTTTCGCTCGCTTTTACCTCATAAATTGCTATTAACGGTTTATCTTAATTAATAATTTTCTTTTTATTAATAAATATTCACGCCAAATACCAAATTTCTTATCAAAGGTAATTAACGTATTTGTTGATTATAAAACTCATAGATGTATTATACATAAATGAAATGTCTTTATGGACAATAGCCTTTATTTGAAGAATCAGGTAGATTGTGGTCGTTCACTGTATTTATATTTACTTTTCTTACGACCGGTTTACCATTGTTAGCTCTGAACGGAAATGCACTTGCGTTCAAATACCGTACGAGCACTCAACAATGTTTTAAATCAACAAATATGACATTTGGGAATACCAAACTCTTTTTATAAATTCAATAATTTTCATTCGAACACAAATATAAAGCACAAAACAAAATATTTAAAATAATTTTATGACTGCATATGATTATTTTTTCGATCGGAAGGGTACCCGGGACCTCCTTGTAACAAATTGACCAACATGCTAGGCATTTCTCCACAGAGACTGACTTGAATGAATTTTAGTATAATATCAATATAATAAATTTAAAACATAATGAAATGAAAATCGTTTATTAGCATAGGCACTAAAGGCATGCGCTTGCTCGTCGTCAGACCACAAGAAACTCGTCATAATAATATAAATTTAATAACAACTTCTAAATAAAGTAATAACAGCTCTTGAATGTGCATAGTTTTCGTTGTTCTGTTTTTCTAAATAGGAAACGTTGGCGCTAAGTTCACAGGATAATATTTGTTTAGGCCGCAGACGTTTTCTTTCGGTTTCGATCTATGTAAACGCTTTTTAACGACTCTTGATACAAGTGTTTGTATTTAAAAGCCTTTCAGAATCTTTTTTAATTATACAATATTTCTACTTATATTGGTATTTAAACATTAGCACCGATTAATGTAGGAGTCACCCTAAAATCCCTGTTTGACAATTAAATAATCGGTGTTGCCAGTGCCGTTGAAAATTTTGCCACGTTTTTAAAATTATAAGTAAAAACCTAGTAAATAAATGTGGAAAAATACTAAAAAATGTGTTACTGGCAACACTGAATTAAACAGAACGTCAAAATTTATTCAATTTTTTTACATGTAAATCTGTTTATTTTTTTACGTATATGTAAGAAATAATTGTTAAAATATAGTAGAATGATATCATAATTGTCAAATTAACTACTAATGTCAATTGTGGTCAATTTTGCGGACAATCAATTACAGTTTGAATGTCACGATAAGAACCGTGTGCAGATGTGTCAAGTTAATACTACGATAATGTCAATTTCGCGGCCATTTAAAATGACAGACGGGTCCATCTTAATCACGAAAGCGAAACACGAGTTTATTAATTTTTTTATTGTTTGATTTTATAATTGCTTCTGTTTATTTTCTATACGCTATACACAGTTATACTTATGAAATTTAGTTCCTTTAATCCGTCGTAACTTTTAAGCTCCTGAACTGTGGGCTTATTACGAATTTTAGTCTGGCTTTCGAACCGAGTTCGCTTCAAGCGATTTGTATGGAAATTTGAGCAGCGCCACCGCGTGCGGATTTGGAACTACAATATTTTAGATACTTTTTGTTAATTTTCGAACGTCTCGATCTTTCATTCATTTGATAGATTGCTGGTGCTCGTTATATATATTCTCTATTGCTAACAGATCCGTTTTACTTGTGACAGCACGATTCGAAAGCCAGACTAAAATTCGTGATAAGCCCACTGGTTTCGATTTGTCTTATATATATTTTTTTATTACTAAAAACAGTTCCAGTCCCACTAAGGTTAAAGAAAAAACACACGATCTTTTATTTAGCATTATTTATTCGTACTTCTAAACGTTTAGAGTTAGACATGGGTTTGCTTATGAAGTTTTAATAAAATTACCAACTATATTTGAAAGAACAATGTTATACTTCATTAATAGTAAGTCGTAAAATTATAGTTTTCAATAAATATCAACATACTAGTAAGACTCGCACTTGACTGTGTTTTTATTGTATGAAACTTTTATAATAATCAATGATATTTATATTTAACTTATTGTTAGGAGCTTTCTTTTCGTAAACACAGTACATATACGCCGTAGATAAACTTTATCGAGACGATGTATGAGCTTATCTAAAGAAAGTAGTTATTTAATCTTATCTTTATTGTATATATAATAAATACCTTTGTAGGCATTTTATTATATAGAAAATAACATAATTTTGATGTATATGTCGTAGTTACGGCAATAAAAGTCCTTCTTGCGTGTAATCTACTACTACCCGACAATTACATAACTACCCTCTAATCACAACTTACATATATAACAAAGTTATATTATCGTGGGTTTCCAGGTTTCACTGCGGTGTTGTAAATATTCAATTGCATTGTTTATGTGTAAAAAGGAATTCCAAATTCGTTCTGGTTTCTATTCATTTTATGTAACAAATATTTACAGTAACTCTGTTTCTTATTGCTCAATTGTTTGTTATTTAACACATAAAACGTTTTTTATTAATATAGGTCGAATGTCGTTTATTATGTTTGGCTTTAATCTATTTTTCTAGTAACCTGTGCTAAAAAGTCATCTTTCTCGGTAATGTCAATATGTGACCGACTTTTCGACACCGCGAAAGATTGGCGTTAAATTATTATTAACCTAATTAAGTTTTGAGGTCATGTCTGCTTTTAAATTTTTTATTAGAGAAAATCTAAGAAAAGTATTTAATAAATTTGGCGAAACTATCGCATTACATAACATAAACAATCAACTAACTAAAGGATTTATTATACTAATCAATCAATGTATCATAAGCGCCTGAAGTGACATTGACTTTCTTGTCGTGGGGTGGCTGATAGCGCAGTAGTGAAACAGCTACCACGCCGCATATGCACGCCGTCCGTCGACAAGCGCGCGCGCATCTCCGTACCGCGATCGCGACAGTCCGCGCGCCGGGCCATGCGCACTGTCTCGAGCAGACATGCCCGCAGTGAAAGTTTTTAACATATTCGGCGGGCAGAAGCCGTCCGAGAAACGTTCGAACGCAGCATCCCCCACGCCTAAGGGGGCTATGCAAAAGTTCTACAGGACATTCTCAGTCAGTCCTGAAAGCTCGACCGATCAACACAAGGGCAAAGTGACCGCCATAGCCGCCTGCCTTGAAAAGAAAATCGGTGATAGTGATCAGCCGCTCAAAATTAGTAGTGAAAATGTGCAAAAGTTTCTGAATAAATTAAAAATACACGATACACTTAATAATAAAAAAACTGTGAACAATAACAAAAACGCGCGGCATCCGGTGTACGAAAATGTGAATGTTAATAATATTGGAATATCGTCGAACCAATTGGAGGACTCATTGGAAGAGAATAAAGGGTATTCATCAATTTACGAAAATATTACGATTCTTGGTGTGAAACCGAAACCACCCAATTTAAAAGATAATATTGAAACTCCAGAATTAAAATTAAACAAAGCGCTCGAATCATTTGATAAAATATTATCAGAATTTTCATCAACATCGCTCATTTCGACTGGTAATAACTTCGTTCCGCCAAAATTACAAAAATCAAAAACTTGCAGCATAATTGAATCACGTTGTATTTTAAAGAAAACTATTTCCGATCCACAAAGTGAGAGTAAATCGTCGAATAAAGTGGTTCGAAATAATTCAATTGATAAGACAACTAGTTTGTGGAATCTCGACGACATGAAGGGGAAAGAACTCACATCTCCGTTAGTACCTTTCACGTCAACACCTAATGAGAAAACCAATGCGGACAGGTATGCCACTTATAAAATATCATCAAAACCCAATACGCCGCGTTTAACACCCATAAAAACAGAGGACTTAAAGAAAATGGACGTCAAAACCAGAATACTGAAGAAAACATTATCCAATCCACCATCTACTCCTGTGCCGGTCGTGTCAAAATCAAGACAAGTTGTAAAAAAGCCTGAGCGAAAAGTAAGCGATCCTAAAAAAGCAAAAAATAAAAATATCACCAACAACGCATCAAACGTAAAGGATAAAGGCAGCAATTACAAGGAAACCCCAAAATCTCAAATGCAAAAAGCAAAAAGTGTCTGGGAAATTGGCAACGAAATTGTGATATCAAGTAATTTAGAAAGAACACGATCTAGCACTTCTATCACGGGCTCTCCCAGCAAGATCCCGGTGATTAGGAGCGTCATGTCGCAGAACAAATTCAGTAGCACGAGAGCGTTATTTTCTCCCACTCCGCTTGATCTAAATAATGTAGACCAGGGCAGCGAGTGTGCTCAGAAGAAAAAAATTAACGCAACAAGAAAAATCACTGAAAAACCCGACATAACCAAACCAACAAAACAAAAATCTCAACTCAATTTAAAGTCGGAAATTAAACGTTCAACCGATAAAACTAGAAAAGAATCCGTGGATAAAAAACCCGTGTCCTCACCGAAGACATCAATGAAAGATTATTCCGAGGAACTGAATGCAATAAGAACTAAAATTCAACAGCGAAAAATCATTAACAAAAGAGAATCCGTCACAGTCGCATCAGAATCCAAACGAAATGAAAACGAAACAGATATAATCGATTCGACATTGTCACCCGTTAAGAGTATTGTAAAAAAAATTGAACTGAAAAAAGCTTTGGATTCAAAGGCCGAGGTCACCCAATTTGTTAGCTGTAAAGTGATACCAGCGGTGCATAAGGAGTTATGCGTTGCTAATACGACATTTCACAACCACTTGAGCACACTCGTCGGCCGACAGGTTAAATACATCGAGTCTATCGACGACATAAAAACGTGCTCCCAGGACGAGAAACTGAGCTCTCACAAGCAATCTGATGAAAAGATATCAGACGCACACTCCGACTGCAGCGATGACTCGGGTCACGTATCTAACGACGCGGCCAATGATAACGACGCCGTGTTCGATAACGTCACCGAGATGACATCCGTACACGTCGGCATAGATGAAGTCGATTGTAAGCTTCGAGTACGACATGATGATGGACCGAAACAATTCGGGATTGATATCTCGGAAAATGCGAAAGCAGTGGCTCCCATTCGGCCCGCGCGGAGGAGCGGTCGCAACAACGAGGTCGCTAGCGGTACCCGCGGCACCGACGCTCCGAAAGTGGACGAGCAGGTACGCGACACTGTTTACATATCGATATCAACAATTTGTGCCTACCATTTATCTCCGCAGGTGTTTTCCCAGTGGCGTGGACGCTGTAGTTATTTAGATCGTAGGCGATACCATATCTAGCGCGAACCTATCCAACTAGTCTAACGAGACTTGAAAGCTCTCGGTGTTCATATGCACTGCACGATGAGGGGATTGACCTGTGCTGTAAACATTGATCGGGATATTACATTCTTTATTCCTTTATATCATACGCAGGAACACTCACTCACTACATAATACCGAATAATGCGAAAAAAAATAACACAAATATATAATCAATAGTATAGTATGCAGTCGTAAAAGCGTCCTGTAACAATAGATGTAATAATATCATATATTCCAAAAATAATAATTTAAAATATTTACTCATTACTACATAGAAGTGTACGTGTGTGTGTTTACGACTGATACACACCCACATAACAATAAATAACGAAATTCTTTTACATGTTTTGAATATTATGGTAAACAAAACGCAGTAAGCATACTAAAGAGCCGACCTTTCAATATACTACGTGAAAGTAATTAGTAATTGGCAATGCGATTGTAAATACATATATTAAAATGCTTGACAATTTTATATTTCCAATTAGAAATAACATGTTTAGCTGTTTCACTTGTTGTATTTGAGATTGCTTACATAAAACGCTATAAAATTATTTAATATGTAGATGTTTGATTACATGATGAAAAGTTCGAACCGTATTGTTTGATCTGAGACTATTCGCATTATTACGAAACTTGCATACCGTTAGATTTTTAGCATCGCCCACACACTTTTGCATAATTATACACTTCAACTCGAACTGATCATAATTTAATCGGTCGCCAATTATGAATAAAACATATTAAAATTAATTTAAGTGCTATAAATATTTGTAAGGATGTTATTCATCTTATATAATGTTCAATATTAAAACTCTTATATAAATGGAGCGTAAGATAGTTCTTTGCCTTACGAAGTCGGGATAATAAATTCATGTTTGTAAGCTCGCGACAGGTGGCCGCAGGGGTCATAACTCGGACCAGGTTTGTTTAAATGCTCTTACTTTCACCAAATGCTTACTTACCGCTATCAGGTTGTTTTTTATATCCCTATTTATTATAATTATTCGGATGACTGACATTATTTACTTAACTAATTTGACAAAAAAAAAAAACAAATGAAATTAGATTTTTTCTAAAAAAATACGTTGTAATTTTATTCAATTTTAAAATATATAAATTCTCGTTAAATCTTCTAGATATTTATTATAGCTAGATTCAATGCATACAAATCGATATTTTGTAATTCAAATATCACCCTTAGTTTGCAAGTTAAAATTGTACTTTCGTTTTTGACTTTCTTACTGTGCTCTGTGAATTTATGACTTGATTATGTTAAGACAATATATTTGAAGCTATGTGTAGAAACTAATTGCTTTTTACTAATAAGTAACTACATAATTACACTAGATAGAGACAACACTTATTTCACAGTCTAGACTCTAGACCAGGGGTAGGCAACGCGGCGCTCCCGATCAATTTTTAATGCGCCCTCGCTGGACTAATGTAAATGTATGATAGCCAGAGCGATTTACTTACTCTTGTCAGTGGCGATATACAGCAAGTAGTCACTTGAGTTTAGAATAGGCATGTGGACAGATTTGTAAAGTATGCGCCCTCGGTGATTTTCAAATTTAGTATTGCGCCCTTAAGTGCAGATAAGTTGCCGACCCTTGCTCTAGACTATGCAAAAACGAACTCTATTCGTCTCTCTTTTCTCTTTCTACTTAAATCTCCCTCCTTGTCTACATTCATAACTCCTCGTGGATTGAGAGCACACTTCTCGTCTGGTCCTTTCTGAGTAGATATAATCATATATGGAAGGGCATTTCTATGACGTCTCCTTTCGTGTGTCACTTGTGATTAAAATATACATACATTTGTTATCAATACAATATAAATTTTAGAACATTATGTTATATTACGCATAAAGTTTCGTTTTCGTGTGGTCTAATTCTCCTAATGCATTTAGTTCCGGTGTCATGGAAAGTTCTAGATTATTTTTATCGATTTGTGACTTTTGACATCGTAACTAAATAATTAAACTTCTTGGATCTAATTTCTTTCAAAATATTTCGTGATTATTATTAAGTATAATTTTTACAATTTTTGAAATTGATATAAAGAATTTGATTAATGGAAATAAAATACAAATAAATACCTTTTCAATATTTTGGTAAAGATCGTAATTTCGAAAATAAAAATATTAAACCGCATTAAGTTTTATTAAAATAAACATTTCGTCAAAAACAGGAAATTTATTTAAGCAATTTTAGGTTCATTAACACTAGTTTAAAACAGGCGAACAAACATAATCTGCCTTTATTTGTACTTCATATTTCCCTGACAACTTTATTGAAAACTGATTTAACTTTCTCTCTCGTTTATGATTTTATCGTCCATTTGCGAATCAATTAGCGTTTACGTACCACTAGTGGCAAGTGGCTATTATTCGTGTTGTTTGTAAATATTTCACAGTCTCGATCATGATAAATAATAATTTGACAAGTATTCATTTATAATTTACAGTAATTATGTTTGCGTTCTTTATTAGTTCTATTCGTTATTTTTTGTTTATAAATTACATCGTAAATCTTAATAGTTCTTGAAATGTGTTTTTGGCATAAGATTTGTGATTCAGTTAAAACATCATATCAAATTGATTGTATTTGGTATGGTAAGCAACACAATATATTATCATAATTGTCTATCATATTTTGTTGTATGTACACCGGCCTCTTGGTACCTATAATACAAGTAGTAACATACATGTAATAAAGAGATAATTTAAAAACTTAATAATTTTTTTTTTTTTTTTGAAATCAACTTACATTAGAGGAAGTTTTTTATTGATAGATACAAACTACATAATATATAAAAAGGATTAGACCAACAATAGTGATTATGACAAAAAGGTCCTAAGTAGTTAACATTACAACAAACTCTATAATAATATTAACGGAGAAAACTATCTAGAAATTTAGCAAAATAAATCCTGATTGGTCATGTCATTCCACTCACGCGCCTTTCCTCGCTTTCCCTCGTACGGCATATGTATAGGGAAAGCTGAAGGATTGCGCTTCGTCGTAAATTTACAATTATATCATTTTATTTGTCAAATGTCACATGGATTTTAAATACCTACAAAGTGTAGTGTTGTTTTAAGATAACACTATTCAATAATGACTGCCCAAAACTGCATGATTCTTATTCGAACAAAAGTCATACTTGGCATAGTCATAGCTGTCAATTTAGTGTAGGTTGATATCTTAGGCATTCCTCATTGTAAAACCAAACGGTTGTCATTTTAAAAAACTCATTATATCTATATAATATAGTTCATACATGAAAATGAGTTTATATAAATTGCTTTTTCTAATGAACTCGTTTCTTTTATTTCAATCACTTATATATTTATTAATTTCTCATTATTTTTATCTTACTTTTACTTTTGTTGTGTGTTATTATTTTGTGATTATGTTGTCGATCATTGATGTATATTCTCGATGGACTGGAACGCCATTGTTGTAATATTCCATGCCTCGTAATTAGTAACAGAAACTGAAGGTGCAATTATTTACTTTACTTTTTTGTTTGCAATAGACATTTCTCGTACTTTCTTTTAGTATTTGTTTTTTTTTTACTTAATAGATACAGTCAAGTAAACTGTTTCTTTATCAATCCTTCAAACGTTTCCAATAATAATGTCTAACCCTTTTTACGTGTAAACGTTACTAAATAACTAATTAGATAGATCATGTTTTGTTTCTTTCACTCTCGTCGTATTTAAAATTCAATAGAAAAAGACAAAACATAATTTTAATAATACGTTACTTAACCAGGATAGTACTTTTACGGGTCAACTGTTAGAACTCGTAAGATACATTTTTAAAGACACACAAGAATAGACTTCGTGCAGTGACATTAAACTTCCGGGTTTTAAGTTACGTAGATTGTTTACGAACATTATGATATCAATGACATGGTTACAAGTTGAGATTTAACGATAAAATCAACACTTGAATTTCACCCGTTTATAAATTTACCAATTTATTGTTCACGTTCGTAGGTATATTTACACCTAGGTATTGTTGTATTTTTGAAAGAACAAATAAGCACAGCAATCATAGCTCAATGTCTGATCTCTAGACTAACCAAAACTTGAATTTAGTTGATATATGCAAGCGCATGATCAATACCATTTCAAATACCTAGGTATATAAAATATATATACTTAGATAGATATTGTTTTGTTAGATACCAGTCGTGGCGAAAGTTATTGTCGGACACTCCTTTCTAGTAATGATTAATTTTAAGGTGAGCTATGTTCGATTTCATTAGGTAACAATTTTGATTTCAATTTTATACGTGCGCTCAAGTAAAATCTTTCTTCGACTTTGCATTCTTACATAATCTCATTGGAAGTTCATTAAGACATTAATTAGTAGTGTTTATTTGTTTTTTATGTTTTTTAAAATTAATTTCAGAACAATTTAACTAAATGTTTTGATTCTTCTGGATTTTATTAAGTTAAATTATATACGCAAACAGAAGAGACATATCCTAAAATTGATTGATAAGTAAAAGAATTTGATTTTAATGAATTAAATTGATTTAAATAAATAAATAAATGAAATACGTCATATCACGGAGAGCGCTAGTGACTGACTAAATCGCATTAGTCCACTGAGCCAATAACGTAAGCGTATTTTTTAGATTTATTTGCTGGAATTCTTATTTTAAAAATCAATACATATATAAATACTACACTAATTGAAAAACATAAATCGAATTAAAAGAAATGCACTAAAATGTATTTAAAACTCCAATATTCTATTGAAAGTCGATCTTTTTTAGAAAAAAACACGCTTTCTCAAAATTTATCTTCACTAATATTCTTAAATTGATACCATTTATATGTTTCGAAAGTAGTTATTTAGTAATAGTAACATCTCTATTAAGATAGAACCTTGTGAACTCGTCGGAATGGTTGCCAAGTGTAATTCCTTGGTCCATTATCTCTTTTGGTTTTGAAATGCCTAACCGTGCGTGTGACGAAATTTTTCTACTCCGAAATTGTTATTTGTAATGCGTTCTATCTTAGAGGAATGATTTTGTACGCCTCGATTACAATATTAGGTATATTAATAATAAAAAAGCTGTTTTTTTATTATTAATTTTACCATACGTAACTCAAAGGTAGTCCTTCAATTAGTCCTTCAATTTTCTTTTCGAGGAAGACTAAATCTATATATATAAAACTCAAAGGTGACTGACTGACTGACTTAGTGATCTATCAACGCACAGCCCAAACCACTGAACGGATCGGGCTGAAATTTGGCATGCAGGTAGATGTTATGACGTAGGCATCCGCTAAGAAAGGATTTTGATCAATTCTACCCCCAAGGGGATAAAATAGGGGACGAAAATATGTATAAATCTTATTAGATTTATTTCATTCATTATTACGCAGGCGTAGTTGCGGGCAACAGCTAGTTGATTATAATAATAATAATAAATTCTTTATTGTGCCAAAAATCACAAAGGCGAACTTAATGCCTTTATCCATTTTCTGCCAGTTAATCTTTGGGAGATGTGAGCGGTGATATTAATAGTACAGAAAAATAAAATAATAATAAAAAAACAAAATAATACACAATTTTGATTATTAATAAATAATTACACTACTGTTTCAAGTTTACAGGGTTTTTTGTTTTTGTTTCTATAATTACTTTTACTTCAATTGTAGATACATATAACCATCTATGGTACACTTAGCCTACATAGTAAAAATGAATTATCGACACGCACGCTGAATAACTGCATTCTGTTTTATCAGATGAGCTTCGATGAGCTCAATCATAGCAGACATTGAAACTGTAATAAACGTTGTAGGCGGAATTGTTTTGTGAGGGGATATATTATAGTTAATGCCTATATAATAGTGTTATTGAAAAAGGTCAATTTCTATTTCAGAAAGAAGGTTTTATTTATTTTTCACAAACTTATATCTTCACAAAAATATTGTGAAAAACAACCTGACCAACCGGTAAACTTCCCTGGTGTTTACGAATGCCAAAAATATAATATCAACAACGATAATGTTACCAATCAAAAATAAAAATAGTTATATTAACATTAAAGAACAATTTTACATTACTCTAATTTCGAAAGCTTTGCAGCCATACTATGTTGTTCAATCCAGTTGGCATTACCACCCTTCATTATTATAATTTAGTGAGAGCAAGTTGTCGACACTTTGTTTTTTATTTGTTTTCATTTATTGCCAGTAATAACTAACGTAATCTAACATTCTGGTGTTTTATTTTACAAAACAATTTGTTAATTTTCATAACAGTATTACAATGTTTTAAATCTTCTAATTAATAAGTATATTAAATGCTTCCTTGAGATCAAAACAAAAATGGCAACTTATAAAATTACACTGTTTACTGCAGATTTAAACAGTTAATACTTACGTAGCCATTATCATATGAACGTAGCGATTTTACAAAGCATGAATTACTTTGAAGGACACCTTCTAAAGATAGATTAATGGGTTTCTCTCTCCCAAGTAAATTATCGTTTGTGAGAAGCGGTCATACCAGTTTCTGTCTGATCTTTAGTTACTTATAAGTAAACGCAGATTTATTATATCGTTGTTTGAATACTAGAAAAGACTGGACTAATACGGTTTACGAACAATTGATAAATTTACTTATTTTAAAATATTTGTCTTGTCTGATTTACTCATTATTCTATGACCGAAATAATTTCTTTTGGCATAGCTTCTCTAGTATATTTTACTTAATGCAATTTAAAAATTACAAATCTTGGTTTCCCAAACTTTTTGCTTCGATTACACTTTTGCGTAGGATTTCGCGAACCCTTTTTATTTAACTGATATTTTATTGCTATAAAATTAGACTCTTGCGTATTATGCTGTAACTGTGTCGTTTTATCTTACTAGTATTAATTTGCTTCAATTTTCATTTTTACATTTGCTGTGTTTTCGAGCATTTTTTATTTTATTTAAAACATATTTTGAAAACCCCTTGCGACCAAGACGGCAAATTTTACTCAACAATTGTAATAAATTAGAATTTTATATTTATTTATTCAAATTATTATAATGCCAATTGCATTGTATCGTTTCTTAGTTTAAAATACATGATTACCATTTGTATAAAGTATGATTTATTAGCATAACGAGCTTCTTGTTTTATTCATTGTTTATTTGCATTATCATTGTTGCTTGTCGGTTGTAAATATGTCAGTGCTTAGCACAAGTGGGTGTTTCGGATCTGGTTCTGACTAATTGCAATTTTTAATACGATTTATGTACCTAACTTAGTGTTGAATGTGTAGGTAAAATAAAATGATGAACTTGGTATAGGTACATAGAAATATATATATATTTTTTTGTTTCAAAACTAATTTAAAAATATATATATGGTATATTCTAATTTAACACTAACTTTTACAATCACGAATTAATGTTTTTATGTAATTGATTGCTATAATTTTAGCACAAATTCAATACATATGGCTATAATAACAGTTGAACTAAACCGTTATTTTAGTTTTTATACATATATCATTTTCTTAATCGCCTTGAAATAATCCCCGTGTACAATATTGATATAGATTTATAAATTAAAATTATAATCAATAAAGGACCCGTCAATGAGTTCTGCAAATGTCTTTGTTGTTGTTTTTTTTAAACAAAATCGAAATCCGTCTACATTCGCGATGGTGTTACATTACACAAAATTATACAAAAATGAGAGAGTATTATTGACCTTATTTATTTATTATCTACAAGCAATAACATCATAAAACAGTCAAACGCGTCATAAATTAGCGGACACGGGCAATTTAATCTCCAATAATAATAATTAAAATATCGCAAAACCAAGTCAAGTTCGAGTCGCTTATTTAAAATAAGATTCCGTATTTATATTAGTTCATTTGTTTCATATCAGCAGTACATATTAGAACCCTGATCGCATGTAAATTCATTTAACTAAAAATAGTTTAGACTATGTAGCATCAGCTGTCATAATTGTATGAAGAAAGTTGGAACTATTATATTTATTGTTATGATTTACAATTCTGTTAGAATATAAAACTCAAACTCACCATCCCGTAATACTATAAATTCTTTTTTATATTCCTGTTTATTTCTAATATTGCGAGCATATTATTTTAATAATAATATATAAAAATATTATAGACATTTGCGGCTTATTATCGCGTTCACTCTCTAGAAATGTCGGATTAAAAATAATAGAGAGTGAAGTAAATAGTAAGCCGCAAAAAGACGAAACTATTTCCTATCTATCACTGAATTAATTTATTAAAACAATTGAATAAGTGTAAAAATAATAATCTGGAACTCTAAATTCTAATGATCTCTCTTGAAGAAGTAGAGCACACCGTTGTACCAGCCGCAGTCGCTTTAATCACATGGCATGCGATCTTTGTAGAAACAAAAGCGTACGTAATAAAACTACATACTTACAGGTTGATACATAAACAAGGCACATACGTTATTTTGAAGTAACGTTAAATTTAAATATTTTACAAACTATGTTTTTGTTTCTTTTCGTATTTTACTACTTTTCCTAATTTGTTATTGTCAGCTTAAATCCATATAAAAAACTTTTATTATATTTGTGGTATATGAGATTTCTTTACAAATACCTAGTAAGACCGCACGCCGTCAATGTGACGGCAGCGATATTCTTATAGTAAACAAAGGTACTTTTGTTTTATTTATTTGAATTTTGAGTAAGTTGTTATTGTTTGGCTTGTTTACATTACACTTAGTAGACGTTGGTTTCGTTTAGTGGGCAGTCGTGATTTGTTTTTTTTTATAATATAAAAATGTGTCGCAGTCTCAATAGTTCCCAAATAGAACAAAAACTGTCGCTATATCGTGACATACAAGATGTGTCAGGTGATGAAAGTGGTAACGATTTGTCATACAATATTTGTGAAAACTGTTATGGAGAATTTCAGCCGGAGCAGGTCACTTCATCTGAAGACTACGAAGCAGATTCCCCTGCTACTGATAACAGTATTATTGCAAATTCGTGCAGAGGACGCGTGGTATCTCGTAGATCAATTAGCGGCGGACGAACAGGGAGCGGTGGATGTTCCAGAGACCAATACATCCCTTACTGTCTATCAATGAAAACCAGGAAAAAATGTTATTATTTTGAGTACTTTGCACTCAAACGTGAGCATAGGTATTGATCAAAAAAGCTGCCCGAAACAGATAAATTTTATAATGAAACGAAATTTTGGTGTGGACATCATAGATCAATTGGCACGAAAGTACATCGTAGGAGCTGGAAGTTGGAGATGGCTTGTTCATGTTTTTTACAATATGCTTGATTTAGCAGCTATAAACTCATGGATTCTGTACTGAAAAGTCACAGGAATAAATATTTCTTGGCATGATTTTATCCTTCAACTACGAACGACCTGTGTGAAAAAAGAACTACTTCAGCTATGACTCAAAGACAAGAAAGTAATTCTGAAACAAGTGAACAATGTACTACAAACAATAAGAGGCGGCAATATCAGGTCAATCGTAATTGTAAAAAAAATATAGAAAGGATAAAAACTGCACAATCTGTAAAAAAAAATTTAAAAAAAAACTATTATTTGTCACAAATGCTATTCAGTTTAAATGCTAGAATGGTTAATTATTATTAAAAAATAAAGTGATATTATTTTTTCATTCATTTTAAAACGAAATACGGAATAATTTTATGAATATTCTGATTAAATCTCTAGTACCGTCAAATTGGCGGCTGCGGTCTTTAAAGGTATAG
>JAPWLS010000275.1:0-16091 GCA_028551675.1 Tineola bisselliella | reverse complement strand
ATAAACTGATACATAAAGTTGTTAAACCTGCATTTGGGTATATTTTATTAATAATACAATACGAACAACGAGAAGTGATCACTCAACTACGAAACAATCAAATGTCATTGTAATTTAGGTTCCAGAAAATAAACAACCACTTCTCAAAAGCATTAGTAGCGGCATAGTAACGCATGTTAAACGAGACTGCATTTAGCGACAATATATTTAAAAAGATTAATAATGCAACATTTTATAAATGCGCACTACGTTTGAAAGTCAACGTCAGGAAGATCTTGGCAGACGGAACTCACTTTGAAATATTCCATATATAGATTATCGAATCCTCTCTTTACACTTTATTTGACTCGAATATATAGTACATTTTGATAGATGCATATTGAAGTATTTGCTAGTTTTTTTAAAGTGTCAAATTTTAAATTGCTTTTAAAGTAGACAGAGGTTGCCTCGGAGGCCGTTATGTCCGAAAGCTGACCTAATCTAAGTCCCGATTAAGGTTTCATCCAATCCGTTGTACTTTCAGTGAGTCCTCCCCCCTCCCATTAAGGCAAGTGGTTTACAATTGAATCGATCTGCTTGTAATTTCCCCTTAATCCCGTTTTAATTATTTGAAGGGATACTTTCCTCTAAAATTTTTAATTTGCTTCGTCGATTTTTCCCCTTTTTAGGGAATCGTCGGAATTTCTCATTTTAGTATTTTTAGATTGTTTATCTTTTACCTCTCTTACCTGCGTCGCTTTGGGCCTATACATGAGTGGGTGTTCATTTTTTCATCTACGCATTACACATTTTATATTCTAAATTTATAAAATATTTCAAGGGAATCTCGAAACACGACTAAATGTTAGACTTTGAAGTGATAGCCATCATCGGCCTGTCTTCCACTTGTAAGTACATTGTCATAATTCTACAGCCTATTTATCATTCCCTCTCTCAATCCCAAAACAAATTAATTTACACCAATTTGTTACGTAAAGTTAATTGAATATTCTTCAGTAATGAAAGTTGACGTAATTATTAATTAAATATGAAACCAAAATATATTATAAAGGATGTCTTAAATATAGCTCCATTAAGAGGTACACTCGCGGACAAAATTACAGGAATCTCTTAACGTTTCTATTTAAACGAATTTCTATTTAGCACATATGTTCTTCAGTCACTAAATATTCAACATTAAAATATTTTATTTCACATATATTGCAAATGTTGAGAAACACAAGACACTTGTCAATCATAGCCTGTACAATATTTCGTTTATTAAAAAAATACTATTATATGTTTAGTTAAATTTAGTTTCCAATAAAAGTTCAAATCGGACGCGAAGCATCATAATGTTTTATTCGGATATATGTATGTAGCTTGCATTATATATATATATAGGCATTCTTTCTAATAATATTGCCCTAAAATGTACTCTGAAAACAATTAATTAAATATGTAATTTGATATTTTTAATAATTCTCAATTATTATACAAACTTCATAGCGATTAATGACAAAGCCCATATCGCTTGTAAAAACAATTTGTCCAAACAATAAGCTTAGTATAAAAATTATTAACATTTGAAGACAAACGAAATATTTGCAAATAATAAAGTAATAAAATTACAATTTGTACATTTGGGAAACACTGTATTACCCCCTTCATAACATTATCGGTGCGATAAAACTGCGATCCAACGAATTCGTGAAGCAAATACCAGCAATTTACTTTATTGCCTACGCTAGGTTTCGTCGCCTCAAACCGGGTATTAATAACAATTTGACCTTTATTATTTGACCTGTATTTAAATATACATTTGATTTGATGCATTTTTGATTTATTTAATTAGTCATATATTTTTGACGTGACAACGTCTTATAATTCGATTGAGCTGGCTGCACGCACGAAAAAACATGACTCATGCGTTACCTCGCTCTGAGGCGTTCCATGTAAGGCTTGAAGTGATCTTGATCTTGATCAATTTCATTGTGATTTCCAATTACCTCCTTCTCTATATACATACAAATCTATTAAACAAATGAAATTAAAATTTTCTTTTGAAAAATGCTACCATTCCATCAGTATTTTCTTAAGACGTTGTCACGTTCAACTATCGTCAGTAAACCGACTTTACAGACAAGCGATTTTTTTTTTGTCAGTAGTTTATTACAGTGAGTTACATAAGCAGAGAAGATAAAATATTAATTATAATAGTGTAATATAAGAGAATACCATTTTAGGATTACTTCCCAGGAGATCGAGTGGAGGAATTGTAATGATATTCATATTAGTATATAAGACGGGTAGGGATAAACATCAGTGTTCACTTGTTGGTTCACTTAGTTGGTAATACTCTTAGAGTTAAGTTAATACTGCTTATATATAAAATTCTTTTTAAAAACACTTCTGCTCGTGTCTTCAATTTAACTAGTGTTAAGTTACACTTGCGTGTACTGACCAGATTGGCATTGTTATATGCAACTAGGTCGCGTGGTGTTCCTTCTTTAGAATTTGTTTAGGTGTTAGGCATGTAAAACATTTGAATGTTTCCCAGAGTGTAGAGTTTATATAATAACAATGAAACTGTGTCGCAGGTCAAATTATCAACATACAACTTAAATACAAACGACGACGTTTCGTTCCGCGACAATTTTTTTCGCTCTAAATTCGCTGCGTGCGACCCCTATTTGTCAAACATGGTCCCTAGGGCGCGTTTGTGACTATATTCACAGATAAAACCTTTCGGTGGATGACAATGCAGAAATAGATAGAAAACGATATAACAAGATTATTTCGAAGAGGAAATGTAGATTTTCACATTCAAATTTCATAACTGAATGGTAACATTTTCAAAATACGACCTCCCATGTCATGGGCTTACTTTCCCCATTGCTACATGAAAACATTTGTAGAAGTTATGTCGCGCTTCAGTGATATCAATGTTGAGCTGGTCGATCAATTTGTGTACATTGTAGTGCATATTTTTCTGCGCTTACACATTTCTCTTTTATGGAATTATTTAATAACTAGCTTTTACCCGCGACTTCGCTCGCATTTAAGCCATTAAATAAGTATCAGAGATCATTTCAATAGAAATGAATCAATATGATTCCAAACAGTTGAAACTATAATCAGTTGGAAAAAAAGTATCCTATGTTACTTCTAGTACCTTCAAAAATATGTGTACAAAGTTTCATGATGATCGGACAAACTCACATTCACATTTCTAATGTTAGTAGGGATATATTTATTTCGCTTGAGAGGCTATAATTAAGGCTCGTTAGTCAAAACTGAATTTTGTTATTAGTATTTTCCTTATTTGTATAGGTTTTATTTGCCAATGAGGAATGTAAGGAAGGCAATGTATGTGTGTTGTCGGATTAGTTAGCTCACGTGACAAAGGAGATATAACTGGCAGAGACAACATATCTCATGCGAACTTGTTTACTCGCTCGCACTCGTAAATTGTTTTAAAACAGCGTTTCTCAAACTTTTTTGGCGAAGAAAAAAAGCCTTAATATAATTATAAAAAACTGATTTATATGTATTTATGAATAATCATATTGCAATGTAATATTTAGTTGGAATATTTAAATGTAACCTTATAATCTCCCTTTGTTAGGTATTTTTTGCAGTATTTTAGCCCTAGGGTTCCGCGGAACACCACTTTGAGAATAGCTGCTTTAAAGTAAATGCGCTCAATCCTTTGTTTCAGATGTGTGCGTTGTATGGTGATTGACAGTGGAAGTTATGTGAAAGGAAGATGTCAAAGTTTAAAGATGGTTTGATGCGAAGACTGTTAGTGTGATGAGTTGGGGTTGGTGGCCTCCCACTATGCCTGCCAACGTGCTGTTTACACTCGTTGTATACAGTGTCTGCGTCGCGACCACCAGCTCGCTTACTAATACAGGTAAGTGCATTTTGTGCTTAGATATACTATGTCTATTTGGTATAGATAAAATGGAGTATATTGTACTTTTAATTAATTCTAAGTTATACGATTTTTATTAATTAAAATATAAAGAACAGAAGTTTGCTGAACAAGATGGTTGTCACAATTTTCTATTAGTGAATAAAATAACACCACTATCACGTTTGAGAGGAAAATGACACAAAATATAAGACGAAAAAAATATTACATTTCTGTTAAAAATATGTTTTTGAAGCCGAAAGGTTTGTTCTCCGTTCTTCTTTATATTTCGTGAAAATTTGTAAAATACGTTACATTATATTTGCTTCAATATATTCTCAGTTTAAAATCTTTGTATAGGTTTACCTAGTGACAATATAGAGTCGTAAATGTCGCGTGAAGAGGAAATTGTGACCGAGTGAACGAAGGTAAACGGCAGTGTACAATTTAATAAAAAAAAACATAACACACGCCAACAAAGCGGATGTAAATATTCTTTGTCATTTCATAGAGATTTATAAATGTATGTAAATATATACAGGGACTATATAGACGAGGAGACGGCGGGCCCACACTTGCAGGTACCTACTCTTTACAATTACCAAATAAATAATGATTTCTGAAGGTCGTAACTGTGTCTCTAACGCTGTCTTCATTATCTTATTTGAATTAAACTTATAAGAATAGTTTGATAATTTTGTAATAGAAAGAAAAGAAGAAGAGGGGAGATGGGTGGAGTGGGGGGGGGGGGGGGGGTGGGGGGGGGGACATTAGTTCTTTATTAGCGAAGAACAATGGAACGCTGTAACTATCAGTGTTTATTATTTTATCAGCGCTCGTAGGAAACAGATTGTTATCAAGTTAAAAGTAGGTCTTGTTAATGATGACTGAAATAGACTATTATAAAATCTAAAACTACCCACCTTGCGGGATTGGAAAGAAGCATGCACACGACCTCTCGTGTCGTAATTAATGTCAAAAAAACTTCTGTCAACATTCAATTTTTTTTGAATTTAGTATATATCATATTTTGTAGATGATGGATGTTTGTTTTTATTTTCGGTATTATTTCTGTATCCTGTGGTAAATAGACAGCGTAATTTAATTGATTGAATATTTTCTATATGCGGGATCCCGCGGGATTGAAAATTCCTAGTCCCGTAAATACCGAGATTGAACACAGGCTGCGGGATTGGAAGTCCTACCTACGATATTAGCGAACATTGAATACTTCTGCGTTATATCAACGATTCTACAATTTACTTACAACAATGGTGGACGCGTTAGTGGTTAGGCTATGTCATCCCGGGTGATAACACTACTTCCTAATGTTAAACATGTCGATCAGGGTATATTATATTAACTAGCTTTTACCCGCGGCTTCGCTCGCATTTAACTCATTAAATAAGTAGGTATCAGAGATCATTTTATTAGAAATGAATCAATATGATAACTATATATTCTTGCTTGGCTGGGAATATCAATTTTTAAAAATTACTACATACAATGATGTTTTAATAAAAAGTATCCTATGTTACTTGTAGTACCTCCAAAAATATGTGAACAAAAGTTTCATGATGATCGGTTAAGTAGTTGTTGCGTGGAACGGTAACAAACAAACTCACATTTATAATATTAGTAGGGATTATCATCTGGTACAGTTTCTTTCACACGTTGGATTATTAAGAATAATTACGTCAAGGGAGAACGGTTTGGTAACTTGTATTAGAGGCTGTTAATAAATTATTCAGTTAACGACGTGAGGCGTGTTTTCAGTTACTTTAACGCTGATATAAAGTTAGAGATAAAAAGCATCCTTCGTATTATGTCCTCGACATCCGCTGTAACAGGTACTTATGTATGTTTTATAATCTATAAAACATAACTAAACTATATACAGTAATACCCCGGTTTACGCGACCCCGTTATGCGTAGTTTCACTATAACGCGAAATTCAAATTTATTATGAAATTACGCGAAAGAGTGCGTATAAACATAATGTAGTAATCAACTTCTCTATGGTCGCGGGAATTTCAGTTAACGCGATCTTTTCCGGAACGTATCCCTCGCGTAAAGCGGGGCATTACTCTATATAACCTTCGCAATGCTCCTTCTCTTCCCATCTTTAAGAAATCTTTAAAAGAATATTATCTCTCTTCGTAGTATTTATGTATATGTGTATTATAGTATTATTATTGTCATTATTATCTTATGTATGTATGTATGTAACTTGGTATTGTGTGTAATTCATGTTTATCTATATTTGTATCTATTTGTACCTCCCGCTATTTCTCTTCTGCATTGTTCTACATCTCAAAGTTGCCTGGAAGAGATCGCTTCTTAGCGAAAAGGCCGCCATCTCCTTACTCGCTTATTCTATGCTTACTAGATGAAACCACAGTATATATAAATATATATTATACTTCATATTTTGATATATATATATATTATATATATATAAAATTAAATATCCGTGTTTAGTGGAACTGACAAAAGTGAGTGGCTAGACTGTTTTTGTATATCCTGATCTGTGTTTGTGTAAATATCTGTGTGAATCCATCCGCTATCTTAAGACATTATAAAACTGAAAACTAAAACTGAAAGTCTTCGTGTGGCGCAAGCGCAGGTAGTCTGTTGGCGCGCGCCAAGACAGCGCAGGCAACTCTATACCGTAAGTGCGTCGCGGACGGGTTATATTCGTGTGTCAAGGGCTCTTCCTGACAGCGCATTGTTCTCGCAATCGTCACTGCCATAGAATACGTGCCGTTGCTCGCAGTAGATACTAGTTGTCCTCTGAGAGGCGTCGAGAAAATAAATAAATATTTACATCTAAAGATACAAATAACGCAGTGTGAAGTATATATATATATATATATTAATATAATATTAATTGATTGCTGTTTAAAAAGAAAAAAAAATGCTTCGTTCACCAGAAAAATCGCATTCCGAGACTGATTTAGCATGTAGTAAGGACTCCTCACTTTCTGTAGGTTTGCGTAATAAAACGAAGAGAATTGATGATTTTTACAACAAAAACTCGGACTTTTCTAATTTTAAAGCAGAGATCAAGGAAATGATTTTTGCTTTCATGTCCCAGCAACAAAACGAATCTCAACAAATTTCGTCATCTTTAAAAACTATTGAAACAACTATATCTTTCCTGTCTGATAAATACGAAGAGTAAAGATAAAATTGAACTCGCAACAAGAGAAACGGAAGGACAAAGAGTATATAATTTTGCTGGAAAACAAAATAGAAGACCTTGAAAAGGGTCAACGTAAATGCTCGTTAGAACTCAAAAATGTACCAAAATGTATAAAAGAGTCCAAAGCCACCGTCATTGATATGGTTACTCACCTCTCTTCGTCCTTAAACGTCGGATTGCAAATCAGTACATTAAGGTCTAAAAGGTGACAATATCATATATTTAACGGATCATCTCACATACAAGGGAAACAGGCTCTATTTCCTGGCCAGAGATTTGGCAAGAACTGATAACTACAAGTTCTGTTGGACAGGTTTCCGAACCTAGTACAGGGGCCCTTGCTATTTTATGTACAAAAAGTTCTATCAATAAACCGTTTTTTTTAAACGTAGTGAAGACCAAGTTTATTTCGGTTTCGGTTTTCAACTCTAGTAATAATAAATAAATGTTATAAGAAAAATTGTATAAACTAGTTGTTACAATAAAAATAACAAAACATATAAAATTGTATGCACGTCAAAGTGGACAGAAATCACGTCTCCAAAGGCATATCTATCTTTTCCATTCCAAGTGTTTTCAATAGAGGCTTCAATGGAACATTTATAGAAAGAGTATTCAAATTCTACCTACCATGAACGTTTATTTATTGTGTTATTACTGTAAATATTGTATTTTTAAAAAAGCTGTGGCATTCGTTCATACATGTACAGGGTTTTAAGATGATAAATAGTTACACTAATTTGGGGTAAATTAAATTTTAATTATTGCGAATTATGTGACATGAATTATTATTTACTTTTTTCTGAATGAAAATTCAGTTTTTATTTGTTAATTGTTTTATGTACAGGCTACGATTGGCGAGTTTCTTGTGGTCTTCTTCTCGACATACGCCTTTCCGAAGCCATTGTAAAGTCTAACGATGAGCAAGCGCACGCCTTTAGTGTCTATGCTAATAAACTATTTTCATTTCATTTCATAAAGGTCTATTTTAATTAGTTTAGGTAGCTCGCAACCTTTCACGTATTCTCATGTGAATGTATCAAGCAAGCGTTCATAGTAGGAGTTTCATGTAGAATATATATGGAACATACGTATAGCAGTGATGCTCGATCGCTCGTCTCAGTTGAAGCCATTCCATTTGACATGAATCATAATGCTTTATATAACATGTATTATTGATTTGTTTCTGTAGCTTATGTTGGTTACAGCTACTATTTGAGATTTAAATAAGTGTGCTAGAATCGTTAGGAGCTGGGGGGCTACTCAGGCATATCCGAAGTTTCGTGATACGGCTGTCACTTTTGCAGCTTACGTGAATTTTGACATATAAGCCCGTAAAATAAGCATCGAGTGGACTATCCGTCGTAAAGTCACTGTCAAATCCGTAATTTCATGAATGATTACGGGTCCGTAAGGGTTCTTGAGTAGGAAACGTCCGTATTTTTGTCCGAAGTACTAGTGAGTAGCCCCCCTGTATCCATCCAGCATCCCATACAAATTTGAACAGAGCGTTTACACGAACGAATGTTTAGCCAGTGAATGCATGTAACATGTATTTATTTAGAAACCAAATTTAGGTCGCATTTTCGCGTGCTTTTCTCAAACTAGGACAACTACTAAATAGAAGACAATCAACACTCAATTGTTTTCAATTATAAAATCAACTAACTTGTACAAAACATTCATTGTTTAAATGAACAAAGCGCTATTACAGTTGCTGTATATTATTGTATTATTAAGAACTAGCTTTTACCCGCGGCTTCTCTCGCATTTAAGCCATTAAATAAGTATCAGAGATCATTTCAATAGAAATGAATCAATATGATTCCAAGCATCTGAGACTATAGTCAGTTGGAAACTATAGTAAAAATATATTTTTTTTAAATAAAAAGTATCTTATGTTACTTCTAGTACCTCCAAAAATTTGTGTACAAAGTTTCACGATGATCGGTTAAGTAGTTGTTGCGTGTAAACGTAACAAACAAACTCACATTCACATTTATAATGTAGTAGGCATAGTTATATTTTATTCAAGTTGTCTAATAGAAACCGATGGATGAAATAAGTGAATATTATGAAATGAAAATCGTTTAGACTCTACCGTGACTTCGGAAAGGCGTATGATGAGAAGCAGACCACAAGAAACTCGTCAATCATAGACTATATCATAAATGAAGTTAATTTCAATATATTCAGTCAGTCAGTAAACAAATGTATAAATACACCGTAAAATAAACTTGTTAAAAAATCAAACCAACAAAAATGTTTTCGGAATATTAATGGGGTCTTCTCGAATCCAGGTGAAATAAGTAATATCAGTCACAATGCTCTTTCTTTATTATTATTCCAGAAGAAAAAAAGTTAAACGGTTATTTTGTTTTATTAATATATTTTATTATTCAGGCATGAATTACGTGGGCTTCCTAAATAAATCAAAGCGGGACGTTTTAAATTGAATTATGATCCCGCTTTATTAATCGTCAAGTATTCTTTTTTTTTTTCAAGCGAAAACCATTATTATGTATGTATAATTCGGAGTTTTGCAAATAAAAGAACGACTACTAATTTTAAGTTGCCAAGTAAAACAATAGAGAAGTCAGGTTTAGGCATGTGTGGTTGTAACCCGCAATTCAGCTCAACCAATAAACAATGATAACTTTCTATAAAACCAATAAGATCGCAACTGACGTTATATAACTTCATTATTGTATAATTATTCAAGTTAATATACCTAAAATTTGCCTATAGATTTACTCTTGCTAGAATTTTTTTTTGTTGAAATAAGTTTACCTTATAAATATATAAACAAGCCGATTGTACTAACAAAGACAGTCATAAAACAACAGACCAGGACATCCCTACTAATATTATAAATGTGAATGTGAGTTTGTTTGTTACGCTTTCACGCAACAACTACTTAACTGATCATCATGAAACTTTGCACACCCATTTTTGGAGGTACTACAAGTAACATAGGATACTTTTTATTATAATAAAAAATAATAATTTATTTTTTACTATAGTTTCCAATTGACTATAGTTTCAGCTGTTTGGTTTTTTTTCTATATTTATTTTTATTTCCGTCTGTCATTTTTACATATGCAGTATAAAATTATTTGAATTTTTGAGGTTAGGTATCACTTTATTATTTTAGATCTTACTGATACTTATTTAATTGCTTAAATGCGAGTGAAGCCGCGGGTAGAAGCTAGTATTAAATATATTTTATTAAGTAAATAGAAGACGACCGGAGATTGAGCCCTGCGTCCACTCCGACACGTAAATTCGTATTTATAAATGAACATAAAACTACATAGTAAAGTTTATAAAAATAATTATGTCGGATTGGGGATCTAGGCAGGTAGATCTCAACAAGAGGGTGAAGGATGAAAAGGCTATCCTCAATTGAAAACGAAATTCTTTGATCTTGAAGTCTTCACTTCACATTTATAGACTGCACGTTGTGTTTATATAGACGTGTATGTATGTATGAGCCTTTGATGCTCTGACTACCTTTAACTGTATTGACTATGTACGATCTAATTTGGAAAATGACGTCACCAATCCTTTTTAATGTACTTCGATTTATTTATTTAAGCATAGTCAGTTACATGGTCTTACAGTCAATTCCAATACACCGGCGGTTTTCAAACTTTTTTGGCGAAGGAAAAAGCCTTAATATAATTATAAAAAATTGATTTATATGTATTCATGAATAATCATATTGCAATGTAATATTTAGTTGAAATATTTAGATGTAACCTTCTAATCTCCCTTTGGTAGGTATTTTTTGCAGTACTTTGAGAATGGCTGCAATACACCATGCAAGGAGGACTCAATTACAAAATACAATAATAATAAAAAGTCAGGGTCTAAATAGCATAAAAATAATAATAATAATAACCAATTAATGTTAATAACAAAACAACTAAACAAAAATCCCCCCCTCTGACCCTCAACACCCTCCATAAATAATCATAAAAAAGAATATTTAAAAAAAAACAAATACAGTCAGAAATAGTCGATGTATTAGTGTATACGTGTACACAGGCTACTGCGCGTGCGCTAGTCTGGCTCTCCATAGCTATAGATATACTATTATCATTAGCATGTCGGTGACGCGAACCGAGGATTTTACCCTCTACCAAAACGCTCAACGCGCCTAAATAAGTTTTCACTTCAAAAAAAGGCTCAAAACAAATTCATATTTTGCAATATATTAACATAGAAGGCCAATCATATAGATATGTGATCGTACTAAATTTGTATAGGTAAGGCATTTAAATTTAATCTTGTCTCTATAGATATGGTCGCGTGGGATCATCAGGGAATAAGTTTCTCCATCAAGCCGGACCTCAGTCGCCCTTTGTTTTGTCGGAACCTTTTTTGCGTACCCAATCGAGTTTATTGCATAAAAAACAAAATACGCTAGAAAACCCTTTTTGACTTTATTCCTGAAAGCTATACGAAATTTTCATTTTGCCGATTGAGCTTTGCCGATTTTTTTTCTTCTCAAAAGCTGCTGGAATCCTTCTTTTATAGTATATATTTGTTTTAAACTGATAGAATTGAAACTTCTTTTCTTAATCAGTGAACTTTATCTGATTGGTTTAAACTATTGCCTTTGTACATTTACGTCATTGGCGTTTATTTAGCATTCATTGGCTCTGGGTTAGATTTTTTCAATAAACAACAGATTAATAACATTTAAATATATTAAAAATAGTGCAGTACCGAAAGGTAAACCTTTATTAAAGCAAGTATAGTCACTTTTACTCGTTAGGTTTTGTTACTGATGTGGCGGTCGATTCTACAAGCCGAAAATACTTATTTAAGAAGATTTGAGGTTTTGACGTTTAGTTTGTTAGTGTCATCTTTCTTGTTTCTTCTGATCTTTTGATTGCCACAATGCATTGTGATAATTATATATTTTTAATCCATTTTAATCAGCAATATTATTTCACATAAGTATCGCTAAACTGAAATACTTTAAAGCAAATATTAAATCCCAATTTTCAGGTAGTCAACATTTTTGCAAATCCTTTATAGACTAGTTTTCTATAGATATCTCTTACATATAAGCATATTTAACCCACGACTAAAGTATGAATATAAAATTTAATATGAAGCCCCCGAAGGCCCCCGAAGTAAAGGCAAAAATGTTTATTCGGGATTAGTTTGCGCCGATTCGAGATTGTCACGGTTCAATGTATAATAGCTAAGTCGGGACGCTGGAGATAGTGTGCTTGCTTTTTGCGCCATTTTACGGCTTTATGAGTTGGCGCAGTTACCCGTTTGCGTTCATAGCTCTGCAAACATTATTACTGTTATATTATTTAGGATAAAAAACAATGGCACATGGTGGTGGTATTTCTCTAGGCCAGTGATGGCGAACCAATAGCACACGACACAATATTTTGGACACCTCACTGAAGTAGATATTTTATGACGAGCGATTTAAATTATGGGTGTAATTAAACATTGCAAAATATACCTTTTTGTGTAGTAAATTAAAAGTTTTGAGTTGATAGTAGTTTTCCCAAATTATTTGATGGCACGTCTATGATCTCATTAAACATTTCTTTAGAAAAATAGATACGTTAATGCATAAAGGTTCGTCTACCTTGCTCTGGACTTACATACTATGGCCACTGGGTTTCGACATCAGATCTAAACCCTCCGAGTATTATGTTTGCCCTGGATGATGTATGTACAATCAAGCTGGAATAGTGGAAGCTACTGTTGGCTCCTAAGACTCTTCTTTGGTAATATTAGTCGCCGTTAAATAACTTGTTTTAAATAAATTATGATCGATTACGGTCAAAGTTATAGGTCTTAAGAAAACTCATTATTTGGGAATTATTTTCGTAATTGACATTTATTTGTATTAATTGTGCATAACTGGCTGGATATTTGTACTGGATGATCTATTTGTGATATGTCACTGGTGTAGCGAACAACTTCGCAAAGTAATATAGTAGATTTCAATAACTTTAAAATATGTAATGAATGGCGACTTTATGTAAGATATGCGAGTGAACCCCTACTAATATTATAAATATGAATGTGAGTTTGTTTGTTAAGTTTTCACGCAACAACTACTTAACCGATCATCATTAAACTTTGTACACATATTTTTGGAGGTACTAGAAGTAACATAGGATACTTTTTATTTTTTTTTCCAACTGACTATAGTTTCAGATGCTTGGAATCATATTGATTCATTTTTATTGAATTGATACTTATTTAATGACTTAAATGCGAGCGAAGCCGCGGGTAAAAGCTAGTATATGTATATAATAAAAATACCAAATGCGTCTGAGCCCTTTACTGGTTGACAGCAAAATAAGGAACTACCCTCAATAACTTTAAACCAGTTATATTTATTAAATTGCTTTAGTGTTGCAAGAGAAAAAAATTGCAAATAAAATACATCTTGTACAAATATTAGCATTTCATTTTTGCAGCTTACAACATTCGTATACTTTATTTACGTGAACTTACATTAAATAAGCTGCCGGGGATTTGTGAAAATCTATTATCCCTACTAATATTATAAATGTGAATGTGAGTTTGTTTGTTACGTTTTCACGCAACAACTACTTAATTATGAAACTTTGTACACATATTTTTGGAGGTACTACAAGTAACATAGGATACTTTTTATTATTATTACTTTTTCTATATTTATTTTTATTTCCGTCTGTCATTTTTAAATATGCAGTATAAAACTATTTGAATTTTTGAGGTTGTGGTTAGATGCCACTTTATTATTTTAGATCTTACTGATACCTATTTAATGACTTAAATGCGAGAGAAGCCGCGGGTAATAGCTAGTACATATAATACATATGTAAACAATATAAATTATTTACAGAACAATCGGTAAGTTACATATTTATTTTATCGACCTTTGCGGATAACACGGAAGTCTCGAATTCAACTCCAGGTCAAAACCAATATTTTATAAATGTATATTTGTTTTGTGTTGTTCTTGATGATGTATTTATTATTATTATTACAATAAATGCTTTTTCATGTTATTATACTGCAAAAATCTCGAAAACCGCCGTACAAAGATGAATTTTGGCAGGGAGGTAGTTTTATAGTTAGTAGATAGCTAAGAACGGATTTTGCGACAGATGTGTGATAGGCATTTTCTGTTGAGTGAAATATGAAACATCATTAAACTTCATAGTACTTTATATCTTCATTACTACGCAGACGTAGTCGCGGGCAACTGCTAGTATTTTATAAATGTATATTTGTTTTGTGTTGTTTTTGATAATGTATTTATTATTATTATTATTATTTCTAATGAATATAATAAATAGTGATTTAATTTAGTAATTCAAAAGAAAGGATTTTCTCTGCGTAATATTATAATGAATTCACCGTATTCAACGTTAAGTGATGTTTTTACATTAAGATAAGTAATGCGATATGAATAATAAATATAAACATAAATTATTCATGAAAAGAAATAAGTCCTGAGAAGCGAGCGAGATTCAACGAAAAAACGTGCTCATTTCCACGCTACCACGGCCCCTGTCCACCCCGAAAAGGCACAAATGTAACATTAAAACACGCCCTCGAGTGTAAATAAGCCCAAGTGCTCGACTAATTAAGTCCATTTTCCAATAAATTTATTATACCGATGGAACTTTTCGTTAATTTTATGAGGCACTTTATTTTGGAAAAATTTTTCGTCTCCTTAACCGGCACTTATCTTAATGGACGTCCCGCTGACCCGGCTACATCATTTACATGTGTACACTCGACCAGTTAACAACAAACCAAACTCACCTTTATTACTCCCACAACAGGGTCTACTGGATACTGTACATATAAAAGTGTAGGTACTCTGTATGGGCCCTTGCAAATTTCATAATCTACCTAAAAATAAGAGACGTACAAAAACACTCTTAATGAATCCCTACTAATATTATAAATGTGAATGTGAGTTTGTTTGTTACGTTTTCACGGAACAACTACTTAACCGATCATCATGAAACTTTGTACACATATTTTTGGAGGTACTAGAAATAACATAGGATACTTTTTATTAAAAAAAATATTTATTTTTACTATAGTTTCCAATTGACTATAGTTTCAGCTGTTTGGAATCATATTGATTCATTTCTATTGGAATGATCTCTGATACTTATTTAATGACTTCAATGCGAGCGAAGCCGCGGGTAAAAGCTAGTTTCATAATAAATAAACCATATCATTCAATTAGTGAGTTTATGAGTAACAGTAAGCTATATTTTAATTAATTATTTTGTAAGTACACACGGCAATTTTCAAATGGATACAGTTTTTGTAGGTATATAAGCGATAGAAAGAGAAACGATTGCAGTGTCGTGAACGGCAAAGGAGATATCTGCATCCCTTTCACGCATGTCTCAACTTTGACACTCTAAGAATATAGTTATCCCTTTCTAATGATTGTTTGTTCCAGTCCAAAGTCCAATCTGTATCCATTTGAAGATTGTCGACTGTACGTAAGTTTAATTTTTTTAGCATGACATTATTTAGCATGTAGGGTTGACAATTGACATTAAAGGAAATTTCAAAAATTATTTTGCTTATAATTTCCGCTACAACATTCAGTAATTTGTTTCGACGCGTTTCGCCACTTCACGTATCCTGATGATACGTGAAGTGGCGAAACGCGTCGAAACAAATTACTGAATGTTGTAGCGGAAATGATAAGCAAAATAATTTTTGAAATTTCCTTTAATATGGATTTCCGCAAAGTAACGCCTGAGACAACTAATTAAATTGACATTAAATTTATTTTTGGAATTGTAGTAATTTTAAAATTGAAAATTTGCATACCATTTTCACAAGTGTGAAATGTGTGATACTTACTGACATACTAACTATATTTATGGCAAATAGTAATACTTAAACCGCTCTCATTGAACAGTTATTCTCAGATAAATATATTCTATACATAACATATAATATACATATCTCGATAAC
>JAPWLS010001851.1:0-68309 GCA_028551675.1 Tineola bisselliella | reverse complement strand
TCAACAAAGCAGCAATGGCGTTGGGTACCTACATCGGACAACGTGGCGGATGATGCCACACGGGCAAACTACGAAGAAGTAGGCAGCGAGACACGATGGTTCCAAGGACCGACTTTCCTGTACGAACCAGAAGACAGATGGCCAGAAGAAGAAGACTCGGGCGTCAGCGAGGAAGCGGAGCTGATGCACGTGCTGGCCATCGAAGACGCTCGCACAGGATGGCTGCCAGATGTCAAGCGCTTCTCGTCATATCAGCGCCTCATTTACGCGACCGCGTACGTCTTGATGGCAGTAGAAAGATTCAAAGGAAGGAAAACTCCGCTACTGTTGGATCACATAAAGGCTGCGACAACAGCATGGATTCGACAGTCGCAGAAGGACGCCTTTAGCGCAGAAATTAAGGCGCTAAAGCGGGGGGAGAAGTTACCCAAGGACAGCAGGCTGACGAATTTGGCGGCAACAATTGATGAAGAGGAAGTGCTACGGGTTGACAGCCGGCTACAGTCGTCCACATTAACGGAGGGAATCAAGCGACCTCCAATCTTGGATGGGCGGCATCCCTTCACGCGGCTGCTCATCCTGCAGCAACATCAGAAAGCGAATCACGCCAACAATGAACGAGTCGTCAATGACCTGCGACAAGAGCAGTGGATCATCCATCTACGATCGGCAGTGCGAGCAGTGGCGCGCGGTTGCCAATATTGCCGCTTGCGCCAAAGCCAAGTCCGACGCCAGCGTCTGGAGATCTACCTAGAGTCCGGTGGGAAAAACCGGCGAGGCCGTTCACCTTCAGCGGCGTGGACTACTTTGGACCGCTGACAGTAACAATTGGACGACGACACGAGAAAAGATGGGTGGCGCTATTCACCTGTCTGAGCACAAGGGCCGTTCACTTAGAGTTGGTGCACTCCTTAAGTACCGACTCTGCCATCATGGCTTTACGGCGCATGGCAGCCAGGAGAGGATGGCCACAACAAATTTGGAGCGACAACGCCACATGCTTGAGGAGCGGACGCCGAGCTACGGGCAGCATAAATAATTTTGAAACCGTTACGTATAAAAATAAATATAAAACTATTAAAAAACAAAAGTAGCTAATAATTGTATAATAATTAGCGTGACGTGTTCCTTCTCTTAGGACACCCTGTAAATACGTTTTGAAGGAATGATATTGTTAAAGTGTTACGGGCAGGCGATTTTAACAACCCTTTGCCTCCTGTCGCGAGAACGCATGCAGTTGATGATACAGGGACGAATTTGACATGTTTAATTACAATTATTTATTCATTAATACGAATTTACCAGACAAAACTAGTAATAGAGTTGTCTTTTTGTCTGCCATGTTTGGAGTTGCTGGGTTCTTGTACAATAATAATAATAAAAAAACAATAGAATAATGAAAAATATGGTTAGTGTTTTGTTTATGTGTGTGTATGTGTAATATGAATTGGAAATTAATGGCAAAATATCGGAATTTAGTTTTTAATCAAAATAATATTTAGGTGTTTTTGAATCTACCTATATGTGTTGCTTTCATTTATTAATATCAAATAAAATTATTATTATAGTTTGTGTTTTAAACTCTTAAATAGCGACCAGTATTAATGTAGCATTACTGGATTAGCTCAGTATGAAATTTAAAAAAAAATATCAAAGTTAAAAAAAAGTAAATATTACGGATCTAAAATCATGTTTAAAATAAAATATAACGAAAATAGAATGCCTCCCTGTCATAGTCACATCAATGAATGATGCAACGGTCCGAAGCGGTGGCGGGTGCTGCATTTTTTTCCTAAATTTTCAACAATAAATGGTCATAGGTGTCAATTGTATAAGAATTCAACCCTTTGCCGGCATATGCCGTTTCTATTTCCGGCACCTTTGAGATGCTTACGCGAATGTTGCTTTTATTATAATATGACAATAATTTCAATAGGTCATGGTTGATTTTCAACTGGTGTTTTTTTATCCTATGACGATATACTATTTAGTTTGTGTGTTTCGGTTTAAAATAACATCATATAATATAAGCATTAGAATAACAAAACAATTGAAATTCATTTAAATTAAATTTAGAATTTTTTTAAACATGGAATCTTTATTATTAATGTGCATCTTGTGCCATTCTTTATTGTAAAGCATTTGTTTTTAGCGATCATACATATAACTTAAATCTCCAATTACGTAATGGTGTTTCAAAGCCTCTGTAACTACTAAAATTATTGGTACATACATTACACAACAATACTGAGAAATAGAACTACTTATTATTAAAAGTACAACTGAGAGTGTCACTCAAATATAATTAACAAAAGTTTGTGCAAATGTGCAATTCTTTTGTGTGAACCGCATGTCACTGGCAGCTGAATGGCCATTGGTGGAGAAAAGGTGTCCTTCCGCAATTGTGGCTACATTTGCGTTTTGTTACGGCAAACGTGTGTGCTATGGATGGTTTAGTTGCTGGGTTATAATAAGTAATCTATAAGTAAAGTTGACCAATCAGGAAGAAAAGTGATGCGTAGTTCGTTATGCATGTACCGCCCTTTTTGTATTGTCTTGTCTAATATAAAAAAATTTAACAATTTTCTTAAAATGTATTTCATGTAACTCCAACAATTTCTGAGAATATTTGTTTAAATAGATTTTTAAAAATTAAAATTAGTCTCGCCACCGCAAAAGTTACAAAACTTCACTAGACTTCTATTACTCCTATTAGTATAATAAAGATGAATTCAATAGTCAGCTACTAAATGTTTTAATTTATTGAATGAAAATACTAGACAGATGTCTCTACAAATGTACATTTATGTTAACAATAATCACGTCATATGCAACTTATTCACTATTAGACAAATAGATTTAGAACACATTGTTGTATACATTTCGCATTGTATCAAAGTACGGTCAGTACAAAAAATTAAACTTATACTCTTCAGTCTATGTTATAATTAATATTGAGAATTGTTTGCATAATAACTTGACAAGAGAAACCTTTGTCGCCTATGCTATGCTGGCTTAAGAAGACGAACTCGATCCAGATCAGCATCGTCTACCCGACTACTTCTAGACTGATTTCAAAAAGCGACTTAGACAATTAATTACCCCAGGATGTTAAACCAATAACCACGCTGCCTAGTTTGAAACCTCATTTAGGGAAGAAAATCATTTTAGAAAATAAAAAACCTCATACTTACAACATTTACATATTTTAAAATAATAAATAGACAATAGTAATAAGGGTCTATGCACATTATATTCCGTACGGAACATTACCTGCGCATTAGGGCAGTAACACACTGACAAATGACCGAAATCATTACGCACGTCTACCAAACCTAATTATAAGGCCAAGGACTCGTTCAGCTCATGCGTAATAACTACCTTAGGGCTGTTACTTTAATATCGATAAATTAAAAACTATGTAGAAACACCTCGCTTTTGCTGTTATTATTTATTATTTAACGAAATAAATAATTTAATATTGTGGTTTATTATTTTCATTACAAAATATGGAACTCACATATCATTCAAACAACTTGACCCACGCGTTGACAAGTCAAAATAAATCTATCGATAATAGTGAGCGCATCACTTTCACAACAACTTAGTTGCAAGCGTGTGAATTTTCAGTAGTAATACGTTATAACTTACCTATTAAATTATTTACAGTTTCTCTTTTAAGTTTATATTAACCTTTGGTATAGGAGATTTTAAAATATTTATATTTGAGTTTGTATGTGCGATGTAAAGTGTGATTCCTGTGATTTATAGCTTAGGAACTGAGTTCAACTCCTAGTATATACAAAGTTAAAACAGAATCCTTTAGGTTTGCGCATACTCAGAATCTACGAAATTTGGGAAAGACATATGACGAGAAGAAATCGCAAGGAACTCGCCATTCATAGCCTGTACAACATTATGTTAATGGGGACAATTTTTCGTTAGCTTTAAATCAAGGATTTTAAAATGTAACTGATTCCAAAAATTGACTGTTTAGAGCTACGTAAGTACATGTGCGTATCGCGCCTTCTATCACAGTCTTTAAGAAGTTATTGCGTGAACACTATCTCTCACTGTAAAACTGTCTGTGTTATTATTGTCACTTTTTCACTTTATTTATTTATTATTATTATTTAATTATATATTTATTCTTATTTTAGTAGTATATGTATATATTTATGTTATGTATATTTTTATTATTCATTGGTATATATTATTATATTTTGTTGTTTTTTTTGCACCCTTAACCCCAATTAAATTCGCGTTCAACTTAAGGTTGGTTGCCTGGTAGAGATCACTACTCAGTGATAAGGCCGCCTATTGTTTTTTTTATTTTTATTTATTTTATTTTATTCTCTAATAATGTGTGCAATAAAGAGTTATTATTATTATTATTATTACATATGTGTTACAGTAAGCAGTCCGCTTCTCACAAAAGGAAATTACATCGAGATTTATACCCACATTAGCATACGTAGTGTTTAATAATACGAGAAACATAGACATAATAAACGATCTTTCGACCACTTTCATCTCATAAATTTAGCATAACACAGAATCATTTGAGTTATGTTGTCATAGCAACGGGTTTGAAAATATGTTACTAGACTTCGCTTAGTTTAATATATCGCTGCGATGAGGAAAAAATAATTATATCTTGCCTACGAAGCAAAAGTGAAGCGCCCTCTGATGGCAACAGTTAGCAACAAAAATGCCGTTTAAATATACTTGTTCGATGTATAAAGTGATAATTGAAGAATAAAACGAACACCATCTAGGCCAGGGGTATCCAATCTTTTTTCGAATATTTGCGGTTTCGGATAATGATAGAGGATAGACTCACGGCGCATACTTTGGGAACCCCTGATCTAGTCAATATTTTAAACAAATAAATTCATAAACAAAAGAATTGGAATAAAATATAACTAACTAAACTCTAACAGTTGATCTCTCTAAAAAATTAAGACGATTCAGAAATAATTGTATAGCATATCATAATTCATATAGAAATGTTAATAAGTAAATCGCTCTCAGTCGAACCGCCATCACATGCTGTTCTATGTGTATAAAAGAAAAATTCAACTTCATTAAAACAATAAATTCTGTTATAATCAAAACCCGCAAAGTAATTATTACATAAAGCATGACAAATCGGTTTAGGCATTATTAAAATTAATTTTAAGTACAGTGATTAGTAAACGCTATTAAGGTTTGTATTGACAATATAGTGTCGTAGGCGGCGCGTGCGCAGGTCTTGTAGGCGGGTGTCACGAACTACGTTTGGCTTACACTAGACAACATAATATATGTTTTATTTGATTTATTTTTTTTACTTTTGATATTTATATGTAGAATAAACAAGGTAAATATAAAGCTGTTTTCATAGTAGTAGCCATATTATTGCATTCCGTTTGAATCAAATCTAAATCTGTTTGGAGTAAGGAAGACACTTGACGATACGATACAACCCGATATGGTACACGATTGAGATATTTAAGTACAAGAACTCTTGATTATGAGCCCACGTATTTTACCGTCTTTAAATAAATAAGTTGAAGAAAAACAAACAGTTGATCAAGGAAAATAAATACCTACGTAAGATCAAATTAATGAATCCCTACAAAAGTAATGAGTTTTCTTCTATACATACATATAGTTAAGTTGTAATTTCTAAAACAAATAACCATTTACAGACAGATATAGCGGCAAACATTTAAAAGTATAGGTAATTACTGATTTTATATGAATGATATAATCATGTAACCGGCCTCTTAAGTATTATTGACGAGTCGGTCTTTCTATATCGAACACAAAAGTCGTGTATTTACAAATAACAATAACAATTTAAATAACCAAATTATTAATTCGTGATATAAACGCGTGTGTATGCGTGTAGCACGCGACGACGTCACGACAACGTAACGTGACGCGACAGTTGACAATCGTGACGTAACATCGTGATCTTGTATTGCTATCAATTTCCTATTGCAAGGAACGGTAATGCACTTTATAAAAACCATTAATAAACCCTTTTATTAGTAACAAGCTATAATATATCGTTTTATTTTATTATTACGAAAACTATAAAATAATTGTGTAACCAAAATGAATTTATGCCAAGAATTAATATTAGTATAGTACTTCGATTTCTTAAAGTAAATATTAATTTTAATATTTACTTAATTTCTATAATTCATAAAATTGAGATTCCAATTTGATTTTTTAATAGATTGTAGTTCAATAATAAAGGAGTACATCGGCCAAGTGGTCATGATCCTCTCGATTGCCGCACACTCCTCTCGTTACAAATAATCTTTTGACCTTAACAATAGAAAACTATGACAATAAACTTTAATGAGCGAAAACAGAAACAGGGAAATAACAATGCAGACGCATTGAACCGCAAGCTGCACCCCATTGAAGCATTTCTAAGTCACGCAGAGGGCAAAAACTGTAAGAATTTCAAACATCATTAGTTGCCACATTCATCAATTTGATGCGAGAAAACTGAGGAACACGTGTTATGTGTCGTCACTTAATTAAGCTATTATTTTAAATTACCGAAAACAAACTAATTTTAAACTAACGGATAAGTACATTTATTTGAAGCGATTACATTAAATAAAGACTTATTTTTAAATAGTTTGTTCTTTTTAAAGTATGTAATTGTTTATCTGAGTGTGAGACCTGTCTTGATGATGTCCTTGTTCTAATGTACACAGCACAAATTGTTCTTGTCTTGTACGTAGACACACGACACATATTATTGACTAAATTGAAGAAAAATATTTTTTGTAGTACATAATTGTATGTATTGCAAATAAGAACTGTGATGCAAGTTAATTTTCTTTCACAAACTATATGTATCCGTCGCTATTACTAAAATTATGCAAAATTGCATAATTGCAATATTATGTAGCAATCATATAATGTACGCATATGCAACTTATGACTTCAAATCAATAAAATATATATTACATATTATTAACCGAATCTTTACGAGTTTCCTGATAAATTATTATTAATGTGGTTTTTTTTATTAATTTGTAATAATCATGTAGGCAACATAGATTGTATTTATTTGTAAATTTTCAGTTAAAAAATGCATCGAATTAAATATAACAGAGCAGACATGTTAAATGATATACCTAGTATTATAATATGAAAACTTTTGTTAATAGAATAAATAGTAATACATTCTCTAGTTAAATGACATCAGATACCTTATAAAAACAATTCTGCTAATGTCAAGTATTCTTACAACAGCTCAATATAAAATTACCTATGTTTTGAATAGGCTGTCTCAAATATCGTTATAACGACGTCTGCGTCAGAGGCAATAATTTGGAAAACGGATCGAACTATGCCTAACGACAGTGATATTGACATGTTTGACTACAAACATGCAATTCTTAAAAAAACAAAATTCCATCCATTTTATTATAATTTATTATTGGCATTTGGACTTTAGCAGTCAAACCTGAACAATAAACATCTAACAATTGTGTCAAATAATCGATTCATTGATAGTCAATCAAAATTTCATATGAATGCAATTGAATTCATAAACATAGTTGTATCCAGGTGAAAGTAGTAATTAATGTAGTGAAACAGTTTATGTGCTATAACAGTCAAAATGTCTGTAGGGCTACATTTTATGGTTATTACTTTACCATCTGAACTTCTTATTTAAGATTTACTATGAATTTATGTATAGGTTGCTGTATGTATATGTGTATACCCGTGATATTCAATGTGTAGGGGTTGCTTAAAAGGACATGTCTTTTAATGAGTTTTTTAAAATAAAACTAATATAAAAGTAAAAGATATTTTTAATGTCTTCACACCATGACCAGAGTTACTCTGGCTCTAATCCCACGGTCTTCTGTAAGAGTGTCGTCGAGTTGTTGGTCTTCATCGGGCGCGTCCTTCGGGCGTCTGGTGTATGTTCGGTTGCAGCCTGAGATAATCAGCAAAATTCGAATGGATCCTCCTCTTGTCTCCTCTAGTCTATAGAAAAAGTGTTATATTAGTTATTTTAAAGAAAAAGTCTTTTGAATTTATAAATAGCATAATGTTTACTTTTCTTAACGATCTCAAATCGCAATAATCTATTCAAATGACGTCATTTAAAAAACAAATAGATATTTAAGTAAAAACACATGTAGAAAACATCTGCCGACCGCAGATCTACAAAAATGACTCAAAATTAGTCAAAGTTAATGCGAAGAAATTCGTATTACTTAAAAACTGGCCGCAGACCGTTAAAAACATGATTTTTCACACTCAAAAATAATAATATGTGGAGCGCGGCAAATGTATTTTTGTTAGTGTTTTTTTACTGTCACGAAGACGTCGGTGTCAATTTTTTATAATAAAGATTGGAAGAAGTTGTTTACAAGATAATCCTACAATCCGGCATAGAGGAGATGCCTGCAGTTGTTCTGAACTCGCTGTTTATAGTTTAACATTAGACGTACTTACATATATCAGCGGCTTATACTAGTGTGGCCTTTATGCTTACGTCATATTCCGTTGCCATGGCAACGAGATTTTTAACATTAGTACATAAAATTAAAGTATAATTAGACTTCTATTTATACATCTCTATGTAATGCTATACTCTTATATGCGCCGGCACTGCGGTTGATCTTACGATACCTTTTGAAATTCGAACGTTACTCAAAGACCAGCTAATTGGTTTCCATTTTTAAAATATATCTGATCTTAAACAGACATATTTCTGACTATTACAATTAATTCCTTCATATACATATAACTTATAAAAAAGAACACTAGAAAAAGAAACATTACTTTTTCACATCTACATATTATAATCAATTTTTGTTCGTTAAGGGACAAACGGCATTTGTTTTGACCTCCCATTTCGTAAATTCGAAAATAGAATTTTTAAGTAACGATTAAATTCTTCAAAAATGTTTCGAATTTTTACAAGCGACTCTCACCTTTAATATCAATACATTTAAAAGTAATATTTTATGTATTGCATAGTTTAGTCACATAATCGTGTGGGTGGATAGTATTCGATGATCGTTAAACAATTTTGTAGCGTATCATAAATTGATTGGTGACATAACAAAAATTTTCATATCTGATTTATTAACTTGAATAATTTTATCAATAAGTAACAAATTATATTATATTATATGGAATGTGTGTGTATTAAAAAGTACAATAACAGCTGAGTTTTTTTAATAACTTTAACGTATAAAAAGGATTATTGTATTATAATTTTAATATAAATTTCCCATTATTTCTTTCTCCAATTAAAAAAAAATGTCTCCTAAATAGTTTTAGTAAAATAGAAATTCACAAACTCTTTCAAAATCTAAGTATTGTTAACAATCATACAAGAAACAAGAAATTTCTACAAACAACGCGACTTCTCACGCTATAGCGACAATTTACAACGTTTATGTGCTTAGAAAAGTTCATCAAATGACTCTTAAAAGTCATTGCATTTGGTAATTAGAAGCTGTATTTACATATTTCATCATAAACAGCGTCATTATTGTGGGTAATTCGTAGCTCCACTTCATGCTAATGCGCCCGCGCTGGTTCAGATAACAGACTATGGAGGCTACTTAATATTATTTATTTATTACTCTAATAACACATTTACATGACGATTGCTAGCTACGAGAGATTTTTAAAATGTATGACTACAGATTGTGCATTCTCGCTTGTCTTGTTTGTTGCTAAAATGTGATCTAAACAGATATATAAATTTCACATAGGTGCAGCCATAATGCATGAACTTTTAATGGAGAAATAATACTAATGTCTTAGGTTATTCGTGAATATAATGTAACTACTATAAAATACTTCATGTGGGTTACTATCGCATTTGTCGTGGCCGCGGCGCGGCGACAAGACGGCTGTGTAACTTTTAAGACATTGGATTAAAAATAGTAAATTTAAATCGCATAAACTATTTTAAATTAGACAAAAAAAATAAAGTCTCTTAGATTAATAATACTTTCAGTAAATAATCGTAAAATAACATTAAAAAAAACTGTGTTTATTAATTCTTGCAATTAAAAAAAAAGTGTAATCCACACTACCGCGCGTTGTCTCATAGACTACTAACTAATTACAAAAACAGGGAAAAATATTTAGTTCCGTACAACTGTGAATATTAATGTTCTAAAATATGTTATTACATTTTATTGCCGAATATTTAATTAAACAGAATGATTAGAAACTATGAAATTAAAATCATTGAACTCATCAAAAATAAGCTCGACTATTTCAAATTATCAATACCAGATACCAGGGGGTGTTTTAAAAAAGAAAAATAATTTGAAAAAATTCCTGATCAAAAGCATGCTAACAATATGAGCATGGATTTCTTCAGATAATCCATGGGCGGAGGTAACTACTACCACACATAAATGACGATCCAGGGCAGATTCCTCTCCTTATATCAGACTACTTCCAAGCTGAATTTCTTCCAAACTTAATGCCTACCTATTATTACACTACTAACGTATCTATAGCTGCCTAACCATATTTATATTTTAATTTTGTTTTTTTTTATCTTTATTTTCATTATTGTGTAACATCTAAATTATGTATTTTTGTAATTTTATTAGAAGTGTAGTATCTATTTATCCCATATTCTCCTTTATCCTATAATTAAAATTACATTTAGTTTATACATATACCTAATAGTATTCCTTTTTATAATATATAGTCATAATGTCATTTTGTAGAGAGGCTTTATAAATGCCTCTGGATGCGAAAGACAATACTATCTATATATGTTGTAAATACAATAATAAATGTAAATTACCCAAACAAATTAATATTTCGTTTTCAAATTAAATATAATCAAAACATTGGCTTTACGCAGAAGTATGCGATTTATCATAATAACTTAGGATATGTGGTTGGCAGATTTTATGAGCCTCTGTTCGACCTCTCTAACCCCAACTCTTCGAGCCTTAGCATCTGACAATTTGTGTTCCTGCTCAATGCACTCAATATACGGATTACTATTACGAAGAACAATATTACAATGATACGTATAATCCAATTCAACTATTTACATTAAAAATAAGCATATATAAACTTCCTTTAATAGTAGATATATGGATATGGATTGGATGTACAATTTAATCAGTGGGCTTATCACGAATTTAGTCTGGCTTTCGAATCGAGCTGTCACGAGTAAAAGAGATCCGTTAGCAATCGGGATCATGAATTTTTACTAACAACTAACGAGCACCAGCAATCTATCAAATGAACGAAAGATCGAGACGTTCGAAAATTAACAAAATGTATCTAAAATATTGTAGTTCCAAATCCGCATGCGGTGGCGCTGCTCAAATTTCCATACAAATCGCTTGAAGCGAACTCGGTTCGAAAGCCAGACTAAAATTTGTGATAAGCCCACAGTTACTTATTCATAATTTAAGAAATTTTAGGAACTGAAAGTATTTTATAAAAACCACATTGAAAGATCGAAAATCGAGGTCTATGATAATCCTATGTTTTTGAAATGACTGGTTTTATTTATTATGAAACCAAAACACGATATAAACGCGACAGTATATTGTGGATAATTGTTGAAACATAGGTACACATGGAATTTAATTAATAATAAATAAAATATTTAAACATAAGACAATCGTTTACTTTCTAAACTAATTATTATGCTTGGTAGCCATGTCGCAATAAACACGGAGGCGTCACCAATATTAATAATCAAATGCTGTATAAATAATTTAACAACAGAACATCTCGTTGTTTATTATTTATTAACAACTTATGTTGTGTTTATTTATCGTCGAGTGGTCTTATTGAATACAGACTCAGAGCCGTGACAAATGGTTTTGAATTACGCGCACACTCTTTTTTATTCCAGACTTATAAAACCGGTATCAAATAGTGACATCGGAGGTTATTCGCTATATGTACCTATTTCTAATTTTATTACACATTTATTAGAGATTCTTACTTGAGCGTTGTTTCTGATTCTCGTCTCATAAAGCCGGTATATTAGAAAAGAATAGACTACTGCTTATAGACATTTATCTATGGTAACAATTGTTCCCGCGCTTTTCTAATTAGACTGTCATGCGTGTTTTTGAAATAACAACAATAATTGTAATAGCAATTCGTAAGATTTTATTAACAATCAATATTCAGTTTTCAACATCAAAAAATTAGTCTGAACACACCAGTGTAGTGTATAACATAAGTACATTATAAATTCACTTTAGTTTTATTCGTTTACAGTTTAGATGCTGTCCGTTTGTAAATGGAAATGTAAATAACGTTATTAATCAATTTAAAAGGGCAAATGGTGTGTTTTAATTTTAAAATAAATTGAATTTTGGTTTGTATTTATCGTTTGTCGACATGATATTCAATTATAATTGTTTTTATACGTTTATACCAACAGATGTTTATATTTAATAAGTTATTTGAATGAGTATAAATTTATTTTGTATTATACAATACTATGCATTCCTTTAAAGCATGTCATAGGGCTTGCATTCAGGAACTTGCAAATGAACATAATACTAAATAGTACATTATTCATTATTTTAATCAAATTTGGAATTTTTTACTACTCAAGTTCAAAAATGTCAGTATTAGCATATCTCTGTTAGTATCAAAAATGTGTTATGAATAGACTTACTTTTGAGTTATTAAGCGATAAGTTCGTGGGAGCAACCCAAGACGCTTCACAATAACATGTAACAATCAACCCGAAGATGTTAGTAAACACAGCTCTTCATCAAGCAAACAATCGCGGCCGACGGAGGCATCTAATTGTGAGAGACACGAGGGCACGTTCCTCATACTGGCATAAACACGTTGGATACATCGGTGACGTCACATACTGGAGTCAAAGGATTTTGGATTTATTTTCATTTGATTAATGACCAATTCAATTATAATCAATAAGGTAACATAAACTACTCTATATATCAAAAAAAAAGAAACTAATGTAATTGAGTGCTTAACAAGTCACTAAAACCATATATCAAGCTTACTATATATTTTGTATAATAGTAATAAAAATATAAACAGCCGTAGTAAATTTAAGTATCAATAAATTCGTTAATTTTAGTAATGGTGCGACGGGTGTGGAGTGACATACGTGAGACGTATCTGATGTTTTGGATTACGGGGAGCATGTGAACGGGGATAAACATTTGACGACACTCGTGTTGGGAATAGATTATACACATTATTTAGAATTGGCATTTAATAGTTTAAGTGCACCTAGATTTTCTTTTGTTTTATTTATAATAGTTAATCTTTAAAAAGTTAGCGCACCAATCTGTTACCAACTCGTTCCCTCTGTAAGTATTTTTTTTATTAAATATTATATGTAGGTATTAGAAAAAAAATAAGTTATCGCACATGTATATTTGTATTTCACATTAGTTTAAAAACAAAATACGAATGAAACATACAATGGAAGTGAAACCTTCTCTACACCTTTGTAACTCTAAATCGTGACAATTTGCTAATTCGTTAATAATGCTCCGTGATTGACAATAGCTTGAAGCGCCTTAACAGCCCCCTTGTCAAGTGCTGATTATATTGTACAACGATGCATAACTATTAATTGTACAATCTATTGTATTCCATCACGTTTCTTTTACTTACAATTTTCAGCTGCGAATGATCTTGTTTAACAAACTACGATATCAATATTAACTTTAAGACCATTTACAAATTATGAATTTATAAAGGATTTAATGTACATTAGAAACCTAGGTCTCTTCGCCCAATCTAGGATATAAAAAGAATTATATTATTTATTGCATATCTACGTAGGAGAGCGAATAAAAACTTCAATTAAAATTCTTCATACATTTATCAAAATATGACACTCGACACAGACCATTGATTCTGAACACATGTGGCTAAAAGTTCGCCAAAAGCTTCTGTAAAAAAATCTTGGCGGTATTGCCGGTCATTGACCTGCCGTCCTGAAATAGGTAACCTTGACCGGCGAACGTCCTGTTTACCAAACGGCCGCACTCTCCTTTGGGGACTCCTTCAGGAGTTTTTAGACAGTTGTGATCGAGACGCAATCATCAATAAAATATATTGTTAAATATTTTGAAGTTTATAATAACTTTAAGACAAGTCGAAGTTTAATATGAAAAAGTAGAAGTATTAACTCGTTGTTGTGGGCATAGTAGAGAGTAGATTCATAAAAAGAAGAATTGTTAATTTTCTATAAAAAAATAAAATATAAACGACAGTAATATGGGACAAACAGATTAAACTCGATGTTCTTGCAGATAGAATTGATTTTTATACTTTTCAAACTCGATGACTTTCATATGTTTTTCTAATTCTATATTTGATCAAATCTAAACAATTTTAAGCTGACATAATATCGAAATAATTCGTTCAGTGTGTACAAAATTGAAAGTTTACTCCGGTTACGTGCTTGATATAATCTAACAAGAAGCATAAATAGTCAACACTTAGAAATAAAATAATACTGATTATCTGTGTGAATAACCCTAAATTAAGATATTTGGATCATGTATGAACAGGCTCGCTTGCCGGAGGTCCTTCATAACACCACGTGCGAGGAGTTCCCACGGGCCGCAGGGGACTCCACGTTGGCGACTGATGCTAACATAATGATTGAAAAGTTAGCGATAAATAATACGGATTATAAATAAATAATAAACTTTGTATTTATAAAAGTCTATCACAATCACAATAAAATTAACATATAAATTTCTTCTACTAGATATCCCTGTATTATTGTAGCTCGATGTATCCTTCAAATAACTGTCACATAAAACCTAAATAAACCGAGCATTGATAATACGCAAATTATATTTTACATGTCATTTTTACAGTTAATATTTCGTAAACAAAATTTCAGTCATGTTTCAGCACTCGACAAAGTTTTCAGTTTGGCATGTCAAAGTTTTGATACAGGAAATGTTATTTCCATTGGCGCCTGTCTTCTCGCCGCTTGTTTTGAATGTCTAGACCAAATATGAAATACTTGCACTACATATCTATGGTAAATACCACAATATACTCTTCTATTATTCCAATTATAAGTGGTTTTTTTTTCGGAAAAACAAATGACATAACACACACACCCACACATACATGTGCACTAATTAGATATTTTTACAAAAGTCTAACAGGAGAGCTACTATATTGCTATACTATAAATAAACATTATTATTTAATTATTATTATTAATATAAATCTTGGACTACGCTGGTGCAAAGCTCAAATATATTTATAATTATTGGTGGTCATATTGTTATTGTTTATTTGTGAAATATATAATTTATTATTTATATATTATTTATGAAACCCGACAGCAAACCTTTCAAGATATAGCGTTTTAAAACATTATAACTAATATATCCATAAAGAATTTAACATTCTATTATTAACTATACCTACATATTTATAGGAGCAACCTGAAGCTAGAAGTGGTCTTCACTCAAGTGCTTGTATATTGTTTGTAATGAGCACCTACTGGTTGCGTTGTTGATTTTGGATGCCTATTCACGTCAATAGTAGAACGACATTTCACTTAAGGTTTCATTTGTTTATTTTAAGACAGCACAAAAATTTGCTGTACAATAATTTAAAAGGTCAAGATTATAACTAAAGGCAACTATGTATTATAAATAATAACTTAATAATGTATTTTTTATTGTATAATACATAAAGTGATGTTTGATTAATTTCTGCTAAAAAGTAATTATAAAAAATAAATAATATATGACTACCTTGCAATTAATAACAAATATTACTTGAAATTTATTTATTTATTTTATTATATCTAATTAAAAATAATAAATTAAAAAGCTTTGTCTCCCGCTCGATTAATATAACGATCATATATTGAAGAAATAATCATCAAGAATAAGCCTACAAATCGTCTGCAACCAAAATTGGTCTTTTCATAAACCCAATAAGATTTAAAATACTAGTTAAATATTTTATAATAATAGAGGGTAAGATAGTTATCCCATTTAAAATGCAGCCCAACATCTCACTGGCGCCGATGATTCATGTATCCATAGCTTATTGAATTAAAGCGAAAAATAAAACAAGTTTTATATGAGATGAAAATAATTTGATTTATATTGTATTGAAACTCAATTAACTTTGTAAATCTCAATTTTTTAATTTACAATTAACACACATCTTTATAAATAAAAAAAAAAACAATGATCAGGAAAAATAAATAAATACATAAATAAACTAGCCTATCCCTATGGGAACCACATAAAGATCCGAAAAGAAAACTCTTTTTAAAAAATTCATATTCATAATACACTTACATTAAAAAACACTTATTAGTAAAAAAAAGATTTATTTCGACGGCAAATCGAACCGGGAACCTCTGCATAATTAGACTAGCCCGCTAACGATGAATTTTGTGCTATTTTCTATATTTCTGTTTTCTCTAGGATTTTTAAATCAATTAGCTTTGATATATGTATACCGTCACATGTCTTTCCCCGTCAAAGTAAAACGCCTATACAAAAATGATGCCAGAATTTTGTAATAATTCCAAATTCACTACCTACATTTTAAAAGTCAAGTCGTGAAGATTTACGTATACAAAGCGCTAGTATCTATGTAATGTAACTTTGTTTAAAATAAATCTTAAAATTACATAAAGCCATATTAATTTCGTTGACTTTTATGTTCAAAGTTAACTAGGAGCACGGTCTAGCATACAAACTACGGCGTACATTGCAAGAGTAATTTTGCAATTCTATGATTCCACTTTCCATTATAATTTTTATGAAGAATGTACGTCCTAAGTTCATATGGGCTTGTTTTCATAGTACTTCTCAAATTTAATTGTATATTCAAAAACAAAACACTAAATATAATTTCATAAAATTATAATAACATTCCAAGATATATTTATACTTTTATTTTATGTAAAATGTACTTACTAAATTGTTTTTATTTCTAAGTCAAAAATATTCATAATAACGTCACTAAAATAATATGACACAAAGTTATATGGGAAAGAAGAAGAAAGATTTAAGAGTTGTAGAAAGACAGAAGAAAAAATGGAAGAATTTTTAAATAGATATGTATTATATTGGTGTATGTAATTATAATATGACGCATCGTGTTATCACGTATGACGTAAGAACAATGCGAACAAACACAATAAAAGTGCATTAGTATGCCGGAGTCGGATGCTGTCGCAGCACGACCGCTCGGATTTACTGTTATGGCCTCCGTGCATCTCGCGGCCCCTGGAATGCTTTGCTGAAAACATTGCAGACAATGTATTGTGACTATAAAGCATACACAGTCGTGGACTTCCTTAAAATGTCTATATACCGTCGCTAATGCATTTCCGGCGTACATTTGTTTATTACACGTAAATTACAGTTTAAATATAGAATTCGAATATTTGATTCGTTTGTTCCAATTTGCGTTGAAAGAATGGAAATGAACTCGTCTTGTAGGAAAAATATTTTAACGCCTGAATTTTTTAAGAATACAATTTTTATTATCTACTTTATACACATTTCATTACACTAGATATAATTTCCGTTCTTTTTCACTAAATGTCACTTTATTTATTGACTGATATTAAAATTACTTAAATGTTTAAGTTTGGACATTTTAGCTCTTTTCAAATTTATATTAATAAAGACAATTTTTATACATTTAACTATAAGTTGTTAAAATAAATTATAACTCTCGTAAGTAACATTATTGCTATAAAATGCGTTACAATTAGTGAACAATACAAATAACATTAAACTAGATTTAATTCCCGAGACTATACATTTTATTTAAAGAAAGGGGAAAATTAAAACAATTAACAAACTACGCAAATATTATACTTCAATTATCAAAATAACATTTGAGATTAAGGCAAAGCATAACGCAAGCAGAAGTAGTCCCAATACAGTTTCACAACGTAGTCACACTATCATAAACGGATGTCGTGTACATCTCATAGTAAGTTAAGCAATAAACAATAGCAGCTACGTCTTCACTTGTACTCGTGGAAATTGGAACGAGGCCTGATGCCATATGTCACTGCGAATTTCACTTCTATCGTTAGACAATAAATTATGATGATTTCCTTATTTCGTTGCATTGTACACGCGGCGTTTGTGTTTTGTTTTATTATTTTGAAAGTTAATTGTTCTCTTGAATCAGTGAGCTTTAATTACTGAATAAATTCTAAAAAATATTTCCAATATACATATTATATATACCTACTAATATACATAGAGCTATAATGCACCGAGTCCAAACTAATAAATACATTGGTCATATAGTATGTATAATCAGTATAATCATAAAACCTATTAATAATGTGGTAAGAAATCGCAATTTTACAAGAGAGCAGTTTAAAGTTGTTATTGTGCATAGTTTGTGTAGATTCTTTGTTATTGTACTGAGTATCTCAGAAACCACTGAGAAAATGTTTTATTTTTTTCATAAGAATTATATTTTAAAATTGTTTCATCAAAAAAATAAAATGTCAAAATGTTGTTTCGCGTATGTTAATAGGGTTCAGTGATAATAATAATGATTCTGGTCTACATCAGTTTCAAATTATACACCTTAAATTGAAAGCAATAACTCTGCTACAGTGCCAGTATTGATAACTGATCTCTAACAATACGCTAAAAGGCTTATCGGCTAATGGTTTTACACAATAGTATAATTTGCCTAATGGACCATAAAACTACTTTCTCACGCATCACAATGTCGCTACACAAAATAATTATTTGCATATATGTAAAGATGTGCACATATTGTGAATTAAAATATTATATTACGACACATGATTGCACTCTGTTAAGAATCAATGCGGTCTAAGAGCAGAAATAATTACTTTTATAAACAACCGTCTAAGTTTTTTTATTTTTATTTTTTTTATTTATTGACTTTAGTAATTAGGCTCCAATAGAGCGCTTTTACTCGTCTAAATAAATACAAATATAAATTCAAATTCATTTATTTGCCATAAGTATGGTTAGTAACAACTAACTTAATGTAATGTTAGTAGTATCACATATTTTACAAATTGCGTATGACATGCAAATAAAAATGTAAATATAAATGAAATAAATAATTACAATCAATTTGATTTAGCTGCCGTATACTGACATTGTCCACTTACATACTAATAGTAATATATAGTAGTAATATATAATAATTCTACTATGATGTAGAAGAATAACTACTGTATAGGGGTACATTGACATCCTATTATATACTTACAGATAAATATAAAGTGTCCATGCAAACAGAGCATACTTCTTTCGTTAAATAGGCTACTTTCAGGAACCCGTTTTCTGTGTACAACTTTTTCAGAGTTTAGTGAGACTAAATTAATTTAATAATAACATGATAATTATTTTAAAATGTTTAATCAACTTGAAATTAACGTGACTACATTTGTAATGATGTCTGTTAATTCGCGAAATTAATTCAAAAGCTATATGCAGCATAATATCGTGTTTGTTTTGATTAATTTAATCCGACGATACTATACTAAACCGCTTATTTTTTAATAGTAATTAGTTTTATTATATACTAGCTGTTGCCCGCAACTACGTAATAATGAATGAAATAAATCTAGTTTTATTATATTTTATCCCCTTATTGTACGTTTTATCTGCATGCTTTCAAATTTTAAATTAAAATTGAATCAGTCAGTCACCTTTGAGTTTTATATATATAGATTATCTTTTTTTCTCAAATTTTAAATTAAAATTGAATAGGTATTCGTATATTTTATATTTTATATTTATTTATTATTAAATTAAAATAACAGTATGATTTTCAATGGTCCCACGCTAGGTGATGCCTGACACGTGAGACCCAATGTAAAATAATATAGAATATATGATATAAAATATTCAAGTGCAAACAAGCCTTAATAATCAATAGCCATTCATGAAAATTACGTTCCTATTATTGTATGTTATACGCATCAACCCAAATGACTCAATCGAACAGGGTCAAAGCACATGGCCAACTCGGTCCATTGACATAACTCAATTTGCATACCTATACTCTCACAACTTATTCATAAAAAAAACCTTTTATTCCCGTAATTGAATGTCAAATTAGCTATTGTTTAATTTTTAATACTTTTTTAAAATCAATTTCAAATTATTTGAAGATAACAGTCAACAAAAGTGGTAATACGGTAAATGAAGCTAATAACCACGATTAGTCTGCGGACACTGAGGAACCTACATACGTATAAAAAGTTACATCAACCGCTCCAAACGGTAGGTCACGAATCGGTTTAAATGGGGTTACTAGATTGCTATCGGTTGATATGGACAATCGTTTTACCTGTACCCTGCCTGCACCGTAAACAGAGTTCCATTGTCTCTCAGTTTAGGTAGCTATATTGGTTTGATCAGTTCCACACCATTGATCGACGTCGTTCGGGTGTAAGGTTGCAATACACTGATTAAATTTAAATGGTCGATGTCAGCCGATGACCGCAATCTACAATAATTACGCTCGCTAATGTAAATTATAAATAAAACTTCATACTTTCTTTAAGTCATTGAAGACGAATAAAATATTTTTAAAAAGGACATAAGAGAAATGGACGTGACATAATATAGATTTATTCATTATTTCTGATTTTCGCTTTGAATCATTCGTTTGAAATGTGTATTGCGATATTATAAAATAATGAATAAATAGTCTTCATATAGCTACTGAAAAATGATCCCTAAATCTACTACAAACCCGAATCTCACCTGAGTCATAAAAATACCCCGTTAATATAATAGTTAAATGTATTGTTGCAATAAGACCTTACCACGTTCAACGTTTCGTTGCGTTACCCAAGAATGTATGAGTATGTGTGCTTATTACACAAAAACTTGATCAGTAGAGCTGCGCTTGCGCATCGCTGAGGCGCGATTACTTCACACTCTTACTACTTTTACTCAAGTACCCCTACTTATGTCCTTTTGTGCATATACTAACATAATTATATACATATGCATTTGGTTTTTTTTTAAATAAAAAACAACATACTGCTAATCATCCAATATGAGCATCGAATATTTTGTTACTTAATAATGCTAATAGTTCATAGTATATATTTGTCTCACGTCCACGCCCCTGCCAAGGTGACCAAACAGTATGAAACACCATTGACTCTACATCATCTTCACCTCGACCATATCCATTACGTATGCACATTGGTTGAGCGTGCTCTTCGTCAGATCCGTTTTCAGCAGCTGACTAACATAATTTCGAATACATTTCCTTTCCCCTTTCCGCTCTAGCAGTATAAAAATATACAGTTTTTAAATCTATATCTATGTAGGTACTTATCAAGTTCAAGTGATACAAGAAATTGGAACCGCCACAAGGGGTCAAGCTAGTGAACATCTAGGCTACAATAATAACTATGTATTTATAAAATAATATTATATATAAATCGTGCGGAACAAATACATGTATGTATAGACAGTATATAGTATATATGTTCGCATTTTTAGGTACCTACACTAAGACTTAAAAAAAGAAACTGATCAAAGTCAATTTAAATTTTACATTTACTGTTGAAACAGATATTTATACATATATGTATACTATATTATTTCAATATTTGTTTCGTCCTAATAATTATAGCATAGGTGTCCTAGTTTGGATCAGGGTGTTATAATATAAGTTTGCATTTAAATAATATAAGTTAATTCTTTCTAATTTCGGAACGTATTATTAAACGTATCCCTACTAATATTTTAAACGTGAATGTGAGTTTGTTTGTTACGTTTTCACGCAACAACTACTTAACCGATCATCATGAAACTTTCTATACATATTTTTGAAGGTACTAGAAGTAACATAGGATACTTTTTATTTAAAAAACAAATTATTTTTTACTATAGTTTCCAACTGACTATAGTTTCAGCTGTTTGGAATCATATTGATTCAGTTCTATTGAAACGATCTCTGATGATTTCATGACTTAAATGCGAGCGAAGCCGCGGGTAAAAGCTAGTATTATATAATAGTGTACATTATAATATTTGTTTAATTATAGATTTTTTATTGTAATTGATCGATAACAGTTGCATCCAAGCCGTTCGATCCTGGTTCGGAGATAACCGTGTTTTTTTGTAATTATTGTCTCACCATTGTCGCCTATCAACCTTTGACACTTCAGAATTTTTGATCTTAAACCGGTCAGTCACGACAACTTCAAGGTTCGGAACAAATATTGAAAACCTTATCATTCGCGCAACAAACATCGCACAACCTATACGTTTTATAATTTTATTTATTTATTAAGACAATGATTAAGTTTTATTTTATTTTGTTAGTGCAGTTCTGTGGGATTAAATTGGTTTTATTGGAAAATCCTCTACGTAAGTTTTGTTCCATTTTTAAATAATTATTATTTAGTCTTATGTCATTGAAGCAGTAATGGGTAAAAAATAATAATGTATATTTTGTTTAACCATATAAATAAATTTATGAATTAGAACAACTATATGTCTCCTTCCAATTAACCACATCCATTGATTACTGTTATTATATATGCACGTCGTTTGAGGGTGCTTCTTTGTGATAAACATAAGCAGCAATAGTTAGTTTAAAAAATATTTATATACTTAAAATGACTTAATAGTTTCCAGAGCAACCGCAACTGAGTTAGTATCTCTATAGAAAATTCCCGTTTAAATCTCTCAAAATAATATAGATTATAGGATAATAAGAATTAATCCAAATATTATTTCTGATGATTTCTGATACGCTGTGATCTCGGGTTCGATTCCCAGTATATATTTATTCATTTATAATATAAAAATATATATATTCTGCTTATCTTGGGTAATCTAATATGAGGTCAGGACATATGTTTATTTCCCATCAGTACACAGAATATTGGGTTGTCCACGTCTATACTATTGTACATGTACATGTAAATTTCAGCAAAATATATCCATCCATGTGATATATTAACAGATGAATGCCTAACAAAATCAACAATAGATGCGATTCCGGGCTTGGTAAAAGGAGTCCCGGAAGTCGGAATTCCAGTTTTAGATCCTTTAAAAATAACTGAAAACATAAGCATGACTTTGCCGGGAAACTTGAAGATGACTTTTAAAAATGGAAGAATTATTGGATTGGGAAGCTGTTTGCCAAATAAAGTCTCGTAAGTTACGTATGGTATTAAAGTTAAGATAGTAGTCCCGTATTACGAAAAGGATGTTCAAGAAAGACACCACTCCTCTCTTGCTAACTTTAGGCAAAGATGTAGAAGTTTCGTAAAAAAAAACATAATTAAAAAATAATAGAATTTTTAATAATAATTTTGAATAATAGAATAGAAGATTGTTTTGTGCCAGCAATTTTTTGTGACAGAATTCTTAATGGTATATATAATTACGAAAACAAAAAATATGCGAAAAATAAATATTACAAAGTACTAAATATTTAAATAAACCTATGATTACGAAATGGTAGTTGACATGTTTAAACCAAGGCCTGTTAGGACATAAATCAAGTATAGGAGTCTAGAATCTAGCTTCAATTCGACCTTTGAACATTTTCGCACTAAGAAAAAAGTGATTTTAATAGAATTATCATTTATTTTATTGGTTACCATTTATGTTATCTAAATTCATAAGCATATAAACCAACTTGTTTTTATATTATAATTCTATTTAATTTTATTGCTAAAACAATAATAAAAATATTCAACGTATTCTAATCTCAAAGAAAATATAAAGAAATTAATCAAAAAAAAAAGTAATAGTTATAGTTAATTAATGCACACTGTTAATCCGGATATCCGTCATAGGTAGGGCGACAATTGATGAAGTCAATCATTAGAAGCAAATCCAAAATACGTGATACATTAATAATTTTGAAATTCGTCTTTTAAAAGCAAATTAATTAATTGACCTTCAATAACTTTTTCAAAATATAAGCAATTTACTATTGTCTTTTTTTTCATGAATTACTATAAAAAATATTGTTATTTGAACATGCATACATACGTAACCTTTGCAAAGGTTAAACTAACATTTTAAGAATAAATCTTTTTAATGATATGCAAATTAAGATGAATTTTTATACATTAACCGGATTTAGTTACATAACTATTTGTTGATTTTATATATATTTAGATTAAAACTCCTTTAGATCATTTAAAATATTTCAAGTTCATCTCAAAATAAATGTTTTTATTTTTCTTAACTAAAATCGTATTTCATTATTATGAATCTATTTTCCTTGAGATATGATTTCGTAAGTTTTATTTAATAAATAAAAAATAGTTGATAATTTATAAATGTTACTCGTTTTAATAAATATTAATATCTCGTCATTTTTGTTAATTAAGTAATCAACAAATAAAATTTCGAGTTCGTGTTCTTTTTACAAAATTAATCAAATTCGTAGCGTCTTCCAAAGTTCAAACCTATCACTTGCTCTTAATATGAAACAGAATTACTCACAACATTATTTAAAACATTATATAAGCTATTACTTACCTGTATTATCTCACAGTTCAATTTAACTATGAACAATAACGAGGTCATAGGTGTAATTATATACGACACAATAGTAAATTCTATTATTATGGAAAAAATATCTTATGAGTAAATAATAATTGGGCCAATGTACTGGATCCACTACGATAGGGCAGACTCTAAGCTGATTGCACTTCTTATAGTTAACTAAATGCCTTTTTAATTACAATAAATCTAAGATATTTCGAATATTTTTAAAGATTCTATAATTAAATATTTCGTAATTTGAATGTATAATACAAATATTATGTAAAAGAAAATAAATATTGTTGTTTTCTTCTAGAACATTAAATGTTATTTTGTTTACATACAAATTGTTATTAATTAAAATATGCTTTTGATTGAATCATTCGAAGCATTAAAGTCGAGGATTTGTAAATATTTATTTTTTATGTTATATAACCAGGTCACGGCGAGAAAAGAGGACCTTCACGATGGACATGCATTGCAATCTCACCATCAAGGGACAGTACAGCCTCAAAGGAAGGCTTTTACTTTTCAACCTCGACACGGATGGAAATGCCAAAATTAAAATCTGTAAGTTCGAAATTTTTTGATAAATTATACAATTTTAAAATCTGTTTAAAACTTTAAAATGTATTTAACGGACCTTGCATTATAATTGGGAGACTAAAGCACGTCAATATATAAAATATTTCGTATCAGTTAAATTTCAGGTTACAGGTTAACGAATAAACATATCGAATTCTTTTCCTCAAATCTTAAGTACTAATTATTGAGCCGATTATTATCCTACCTTATTATACAATTGCTTTAGCATTTACCTTTACAGACTATAATTATATTCAATGCATTTATATTATAACTATCTTCTATTATGCATTAATTGAGAATCTTTAGGCGTAATAAGCCTAATTATCAATTTAATAAAACGACTGCTGATGGCATAGTTCTCGAGCCATGAGCAAAAGTAGAGGGGGTAGTAGCGAACCAATCACGAATGCCAGCCGGTCGCCTTTGTCAGCTTATGTCAAATTATTTTACGTCCATTCGGTGTAGTTTCTCTAAATTCGTGCCAATTACCAAGTCTTTAATAGATGACATTATTACATATATTCGTACATTGAAACGTCAGAATAAATAAATAAAACAAACAATTGAATTGAAATTGATCGTGCTAAAATTATTCATTTATTAGCACGCGATGCTGCAACGTCTTCTAAAATAATTACCATAATAATAATCCCTCAATAATTCAATATTTAATGGCGAAGGCCTAAGGTCAATGACTTATTCCAAGTGAACGGAAACTACATTTAAATTGCACACGGAATTAAGATACTGATTTAATTTGCAGAGAAATACGCGGAGGTGACTAACAAAAATTATTATTATTATTTACTTTATTATTATTGGGCTCCAATAGAGCGCTTTTACTCATCAAAATAAATACAAATATAAATGAAATAAATTTAATAATTATCAATTTGATTTAGCTGCTGTATACTGGCATTGTCCACTATTATAAACTTTAGCAAATCAATAATAAATAAATGACAATGATCCGAAAAACTAATTTAATTAACTTATTTTTGTTAAACTGTTTTATTATTATAAGAAATAAATAAAATAATATAATTATGCAGTATAGAATTTAATAGTTGCCTTATCGCATTTGATAGCCTCTGAGCGCAGTGGTTAGCGTACCAATCAGTTTATTGCGTAGAGATCTCTGGTTCGATTCCAGATCAAAACAAATGTTTTTTTCTAATGTTTATGTCATATATGTCCCACAAGGTATTCTAGTTTTAGGGTCAAATTGTACATATAATATGTGTTTTATTTTAAAAACAATATAAATAAATTATATATTTCAGTAAATCAGCACATTCGTCTCGATGTATTTCAAAAAGTTGTAAAAAATCCCAATGGTGAAGTTCATTACAAGATAGACAATTACAAATATAAGGCCGACTATGGTGACGATTTGAAACTAAATCTCACTAATTTATTTAGACACAGCCCCGAGATCAGTAAGTGTTGGAACTGTTTGTTTTAAATTATTTAAATGAATAAAAGAATTATAACCTAAGCATTATTTTCAGGTGCAAATATCTTAGAAGTCATTAACAGTAATTCTAAATTAGTGGCGAGTGAATTTGGGGGGCCGATTTTAGATTACGCAATAGATTATGCCGTGAATGTGACGAAAAAGTTCTTCGAAGCTTATACTTATGACCAAATAGTGAAAGTGCCATTGCCACCAAATTTCTTCGAAGATAACCCTGAGGGATTTATATAGATTTAAAACAATATTTGATATTAGTTTTAGGTTATTTTTAGAAATTAAAAATACTTGATGTGGCTTACTATATAACGTTTGCATTAATTATTTTAGGCCTATATTAGAGAATTTATTATTTTTTAAATGTGTTTTAGAAAAGAAATACAATATGAGGAATCACAATTTGTTTTATTTTATCTGTAATTTTTTAATAAAATAATATTTTATGCAGATATTTAAAAAAATGAATAAAAAGCAATTTAAAATACCATCCAGTTCGTGACTGTAGATACTGAATTAGATTTCCAATCGTAATATAATTATTAGTATTAATGTATAAGTTATTTTATTTCATGGATCGAATTCTAGCTTAACACATATACATATATAGTACATGTGTATATATTTATTATTATTAATTCATTCATTTAATAAAAATAATAAACAATGGTCTATGCATATAAAAGCATAGTATAGTCATTTCTTTTAACAAATTATTCAATGAAACAATTTAATTTACCAGTACCTACAATTATTTTGTAATTTAACTAAAGATCGTTAAAATTCAATCTAAGCATAACGCATAGGTACCTATGTACAGTACGTTACGAAACGCATTCCCTGCCAATCAGTTAGACATTTACATCAGTATGCAACAATTACCTAACTAGCTGGGAACACTCTGTACCTAAGGCAAAGATTCAAAGGGTTTTAGACGATAAATGCAATATTATTTTGCTAACAACTTTTTTGTTAAAATTGAATTCTGTATCAACGACATATAATATGACACAATTAACTTAATTACAGTTTTTTTTATATTTATAAGAAAATCAATTTATATTTAATTCAATTAAACAAGTCACCGCACTACGCGTGATACACAACACTAGATCACGTGTCACCTCAGGAATATGTGTAGAACAAAACTACACATTGATATATTCCGCCTTACTGCTATCTGTCACATATTAAATACTTTTATTGTTAAAGCGATATTAATAAAGTATATGCTTTATATTCCACACGGCACTCGCCTTCCAGGGTTTAACAGTAACTATAAAATGAAATACTTATGGAATCTCAATATATTAATTAATGTGCGGCTAATCCAACATAAGTAAGTTCTTAAATTAGTCAAATCACGTCCGCGTATAACCTCCGACACTATATATAATAATGTCAGAAAATCTGATATCTAATCTTTGATAAAATACACCCACAGTCCTATACGCTTTCACTTGCTCGTGCGCATCGGTACCGCACTGATTATGAAAGTTTGACGTGATACGCCCACTCGTTCTATCATAACATAGTATCAATTACTGACAATCAAACTACAAAATCTATGTTTGTAGAACTATATCAATTGGACAAACTAGCTATTACTTATTGATATAGTCTAAATGTTGATAAAAACATTAGTAAATGAGGAAAAAATGTTATTACAATTAAATATTGAAAAACAAAACGCAATTATTATCTAGATAACTATTATTTAAAATATGTGTTTTTCAATATTGAATCCGACGTTTGCCGTCCCGGGGTAGTAATGTTAAACTTGTAATCAGCCAGCCAGGAATAATGAGAGAAGTTTATCCTGTCGACTTAGGCACTACAGTCATTAAGCCGACAAAGTAAAGGTGAACAATGCGGTCACATGCTGGACTATTATGAGAAAATAAATAGTATAATTATTTACGTTACCGTAAAGTCTAAGATTAATTGCGAACTTTATTTAACAAATTTTAAAAAACTTTCCTATACTCATTACTTTACGCGTTTATTTTGATAAATTTAGTACGATGTTTCATAATATTGCTTGCCATTGTAATCACGGTAACACTTAATAGTTTTAATTTAAAAAAGTTTGAGAGTAACAGGAAAATGTAAGCGATAACATATCGTCCTGCGAAAGATAAGTGATCGTTCTCACCCCAAACGTTTTTTTGCCGCCAAAATTAAAAGATACACTAAAAAAACATTCGTATCCAATGTCACCCCACGTGCCACAAACATTCTGATGACTAAAAACCGACAAAAATAAATTTAAAAAATCTGTGTTTCATTTACGTGATGATTTTGTTATGAGTTTATAGTTATTTATAAGAATGTTATTTTTTACTAACAGTTGTGAACATTAAGAGCTTCTACTACGTTCTATTTGCATTATACAAAAAATATTACCAATTCTATCAAAATATAATGGCCTAATCCATGGGCGTAGCCAGCCATGGGCTCAGGGTGGGGCAGCAGTCTAAAATAATATGTAACTAGCAAGATATACCCGCGGTCTTACCTCGGTTAATTTTTTCATACAGTAAGGTTACACACACACCCTATAGCACCCTGTATCTGTATGTATAATTCTAATTATCCAAAACAGATAATTAAGTTTTTTAGGTTTGATTAGGTACCTTGCAAGTCAGAGCCAGGGTGGGCATGCAAGCACCCTGCCCCACCGTGCCTACGCCCATGGTCTAATCCAGGGGTTGGCAGACCGCGGCTCGCGAGCCGCATGCGGCTCTTGCCATAGGATTATCTGGCTCTTCTTACAATACAATAGTATATAATAAAGTTCATGTTGCGGCTCTCTAAAGGCATGGGAAAATCTACAAACTTGATATTCGGCTCATCTGGTTGATAAGTCTGCCGACCCCTGGTCTAATCCATTAATAATATACAAGATCTGTCCTTGCATTGTGATGTTCTTTGGAAGCTATACATATCCCATTAATCGCAGCCTGACTATTAGATTAAGACACTACGAACTATATTTAACCAGATTAATACGGAGTAACCTTAATGTAACGACCTTCAATATGACGATTTACTCGATTTAACCAATTTTTCGAAATCTAGAACTGCCTGTAAGAGCTAATGCAAAATACCTTTACATTACGAATACATTTGTTAAAAACTTTTTTATAACGAATTTTCAATTTTGTAAAACATAAAAAGAAAGTATTATTTACCTCCATTTAATGAAATCGTTCGCTATAACAGGGAAACCTGATTAGTAGCTACGTAAAGATTAATAATTTTTTTTACTTTGTTAAAATGAATCGTAGACGAACCTAGCCTCTGTATAACGAACCTCATTGTAACAAAGTTCTTGACATAACGAATTATTTTTTGATTCCCTTTTAGTTTTAATAAAATTTAGTTTTTGAAATGATATCGTGACAATGGCGTGCGGTTTTAGTTTGTTGACAGTTACAAATTGACTTTTAAATAAAAAAAATTGCTAGTTTCAAGAAAATAAATGTGATAGCTTTTTGTAGAAAATTTTTTCGTCTTTCGTGTACGGTTTTAATTATTCTTCTTTATTTATATATATGCATAATTCATTTTTTATTATCATTCCTTTTTCGTTCAAATATATTTTAACTCGAGGCTACCAGGTCATTTCACGGCTATGAAATTAAATATAAACAAAACTTTGAGAACCACAATACAAAAAGATACATGTCCTTAAATGACACGACGGATCCTTAGCAAAGACATCCGTCATCCCCCACCTAATAATACACTTATATACCTCTCAACGTAACACACCCCTCAGCAACCCTCTGACAATCGGAAGTTTAGTTAATGCTTTATTTCCGATGAGAAATACTAAACTATTTTATAGATTTATTTTTTACTTATTGTAGTTTAATGTAAAATAAAAATAATTATAATATATTTTTTATTTTAATTTGATTAATTATAGGCTTTAGGTATCTAGGTTAGTTTAAGACCGCATGTTCGTTTTATTAATTTTATCCATTCTAAATAAATAAAAAATAAAAAAATACACTGTTAATGCTTCACTGAAAATTTTTTAAAATGTCTAATTGAAGACGTCATTAAGCCGAATAGTGTTTTAAATTAGTTACGAATGAAATATGTTCGCGAATAATTTCGGACATAACTGCAATGATGTAAATTATTAGAGCGACTTTTGGCAAAAGATTAAATAAATTCTTTTAACAATAATTAGTAAATTTAAAGTTCCAATTCCTGCTTACTCCAGATTATTAACCGTATAAGCATCGAACATAAATAGCTAAGGAATGTGTCAGAAAGGCGGTATGTGATGAAATATGGTTGCAAAAAAATTACAAATCATCTGTCATCGGTGATGATCGACGATACAGAGATCACACGTTGAATAACACTTCATTCATCCCCTTTCACTAATGAGGGGAGGTGGTTAATTAGTCCAATGTCTTTTAGAGTGGAAAATTTCGTGGTAAAAATGCATATAAAAATTGTATTTATTTATAAGGTAATAGTTTATCCTAGTTTATTGTATAATTTGTATGTAAGTTCAGTGCAGTGATAATGACATCTTAAGTACATTTCATTCTACGTGTATTGAAGTAAACAGAAATATAAATAATATGGAGGCGGCTTTTTAATTACTATTTTTTAAATATAGAACTCTATGTTTGTTTAATTATCATTTTATTTTGATCGCAAGCTTTGAAGTAATCGTAGTAGTTAGAGTGATGGATACAAAACTTATGAAATACCGTCGAATACCAAAAAAGCGGCACAAAATCCTTCAAATTAAAATAATTCAGACGTTACACTATCGTTTTTTTTTAAATAAATTAATCCGACATAATGGCGTGGTGAGAGGATTACAATAATCAAAAATAAACTCAATAATAATCCCAAAATAGCATAAATTACTTAATCATATTCGTGAATCACCAAAGACAAGTCGACCCCATATTTCTTTGAACAATTAAAATAAAAATATCTTTACAGAAATTGATTGTATTAACAACTATAAAATGAAGCCTATTCCGTATAATATAAGCCAATATAAAAGCAGAGCGAGTTAATCGACCCGTTAACTGTTCCATCTCATTAAACTGCTCATTCGTATGCCTCCCATTCCGCTCCACTGTTGCGATTTTACATGTTTCCTATTTTCAGGTCGTTAACGTGAATGCTCGTTATATTATGTTGTGGCGGTCGATTCTACAAGCCGAAAATACTTATTTAAGAAGATTTGAGGTTTTGACGTTTAGTCTGTCAGTGTCATCTTTCTTGTTTCTTCTTGTCTTTCAATTGCCACAATGCATTCTGATAATTATATTTTTAATCTATTTTAATCTACACTATTATCTCACATAAGTTTCTCCAAAATATTTATATGTACTTTTCATTCCAATTTTCTAGTTTTTATCTTTCAGTATGTTATTTTATATAACTCAGATATAGAGGAACGCATAATAAAACACAAAAAAACAGCATTGAAATTAATTTGGGTGCGTTTATTGTAATTATTTTTATATTTTTAGACTTTTTTATATTAATAAGAATTTAAGGATCTGATATTCATGAAATTTAATATCAATAAAATAATCACAAATAAAAAAATATATTATTATTATTTTTTAACAAACTAAAAACTACCTACAGTTTTTAATATAAGAATTAAAAGTAATTTACCCTTTTTATTTTCAATACTAAAAAGCAAGTAATCTAGACTTAAGATAAAGTCCAGTATATCTTTCCGAGGTACATGTGTTTTTGTGATGTTTCGGAATCAGCCTGGAAGTAACCAGGAATAAGAGGAGTGTGTCCTGTCAATCTGGATTGGGCATGCTTGTATCCTAAAATCCGCAGATATTTCCTGTAGTAGCAGTTGTTTTCGCTCACAAATCGCACACAAGCTTAGAGTCATTATACAAATAAATAGAATACAAATAAATTCAATTTAAAGTTGTGTGGGGCCAGGAAATTGAACGTTGATCTCCGATACGTCACGAGACTGACGTTCGACGCCTTACAATATGCGAACTGAATTACAATAAACTTTTCCGACTACATGAGCTGCATTCTAGCTTCCCCCGTTCGAATACCTGTCAAACTTGGGCTCGAGTGTTTTGTTTACACTGCCTCTGTGAGTCTGTCCTTAACTCTTGAAAAGGTATATTTGGAGCCAATATATTTTGTGTATGCATGTTACATACATATCTATAATAATACACTACGACTAAACGAACAGGGAGGTCCCATGTTAGTCACAGTAGAGTGATAAAGAATGCAATTAGTCGTAAAATGAGGGGACTCGTGATATAAGACTCTTTTTCAAATAACACTATATGATACTTTACCCTACAATAACGCGTATCGCAAAAAAATGCAATGTTGGTTTAAGTAGTATGTTTTGTAACTGATATTATTATTACAACATAAAATACTTAGAAATTAAAGCGGCGATTTAACGTTAGTGCACATACCTATTCAAATTAAAGTAGGCTTAAACAATAAGGCGTACGTGTAGCAGACTTCAAAATATGGCATTATCCTCATAAATTTGTTAAAAGCATGTCCAAAAAGCTTTAAAATGCGTTATGTGACGCTAATAAACGACACATTGCATTGTACAGGACAAATAATGATACACATCCAAACACATAACATTTCATGTCTTCATAAAACGTGCTTATTGAACTTTCAAAAACTTCAATGTAATTTTTTTTACAAAACACGCACCGCATTGATTACACTGTTAAATCGATTAATATCTAATTCAATGAATATACGCCACGTCACTATATGCGATGACAATAGAAAGCATTCGAGAAACGAGCGCCATAACGTGTAAAATGTTAAGTCGTTTCTTAAATAATTATAAAGTATTGTTATTAAAACTATTATAATGTACTTCTTGTTATAAATACATTCTGTTTTTCTTATAAAACTTACTATTTTAATTAGTAGATATTGTTGTTAATTTGACCATGTTTTTGTTAGTTACTTATCACTAAATTAAGTTATAAATCTTAACAGAATAACGGCCTCTCAAGCTGTCCCCAACAATATTATCATGATGCATCAAGGGGCTGCAATCACGACCACTTTATCACGACGCAGCTTACATTCGTATGTGTTTACAAACGAATTAATTACGGTTTAAGTATGTCCATTAAATCTTGTAGTAGCTCAGAATAACTAAGTTTAGTGCAAATAGATAAGGATAAATATGAAGGCGGTGATTTTAAATTATTTATATTAAAGATATGAAGACATTTAAACAAAATGTAAACAAAACTCGTCCCATATGTAATGAGCGTTTTAGAAAAATATCTTTAAGTATAAGAAACGTTTGACAATTTGCATATCGCAATTATTATTCAGCCGTTACCTCGCAGAACACCACGTTAACCCTCAGAAGATGTATTTAGGAAAACGAATGGGTAGCAATAATAAACATAAATAGTCTTTTAAAACTCTTTAATTTCTCTACATGAAACTTAAATACATTCAAATTTATACAAATTGATAAATAAACATTTATTCAAATACATATATAAATTTTACGTTATCTTCCAAACATAGCTAACATAATATTGAATGAAAATATAACTTTTAACAAGAATACGCACAAGTGATAGCTTTAGTGAAGTAATCAACGTTTGACGTACACCATATTTATTGCTATTACTGTTTTTGTGTCAGTCTTAATGTTATTGACCAATTCTTTATTATTGTTATGAAACCGCTTGTCCACTCAATCAGTCCGTGTATGGCCAACCTTACTTTTTTTATTTTTTATTTAGCAAAAATTATGAAGGAATTCAAAGTGTCAACCTCAGTAGAGATTAAAGGCGTAATTGTGTGTGTATACATGTATATTTTAGTATTAACAAAAAACAAACAACCGTTGTGCATATAACAGTTAAAACATAATTTCATTTATCTACTTTCAACTGCATAGTTTTTGTAGGTATATACGCGATAGGAAGAGAAACGATTGCGGTGTCATGAACGGCTAAGGAGATATCTGCATCCCTTTCACACATGCCTAAACTTCGACAAATGAACGCAGGCGACAGGATAAGAATATAGTTATCCCTTTCTAATGATTGTTTCTTCCAGTCCAAAATCCAATCTGTGTCCATTTGAAGATTGTTGACTGTACAAGTATCTTTCTAAGTATTTCAGGACACAAAGTATAAAGTAAATGGTAGAGTGGTATATAGAGCTAACCTCATGAAGAAGGAGGTGGAGCTAAAGGAACAAGCAATGGCTCTCTAGGTTTCCTAGGTCGTCTAGTTGGACCGCGTGGTGATACTGCTGTACCCGATCTAATTCTCGGTCGTCCAGGTCCCCGTCGAATACGATTACAATCGGATGGACTTGGTACCTCAATTATCTCTAACGGTGCATCAGATTCGAGGAGTGCTGCGCCTGTTTTGACAATACGAAAAGACAATTAGTATGCAGATAGCAATTAGCGTGAAATGCCTGCTAGAAAGGATTTACTTATTGCAAAAAAATTTGTAATATACCATGTTCCAAAGCATGTTGGGCTAATGCAGGTGATGCATGCGCAGGTCGCGATCGACTTATATGTCGTGACCCTCGCGGCCTGCCTCGACGCGACCCAATCCTGCCACGACTGCTGCGTCGTATCGTCCAGGAACGACTCCTTTCTACTGGTGAGAATGCTGTTAAAGTTAAAATTACGTTAATGATTTTAGAAATGACATTTTCGGCTTTAAACGTTCGACCGACCCGGTATAATATTTGAGTACTTTTAAAGATAGATTTTTTATTTCACAAATCGATATTTAATTTATTAGAGAAATTTACTTCAAATAATAAAACATATATGGACAAAGATTTATTCTAACAACATTGGACAATCAAAAATCTTGACGAGTTTCTTAGTGGTATATGATCTTAAGATATGTCTGTAGACTATGTATAATATTTATATATAAAAAAAGACAATACTAACGATTATGAGAGACATCATGCGGGGGTTCATCCACAACCAACTGCTCATTCTCATCATCCACTTGCAACGGACTGCCCGGCTCAGATATCGATTCTTTTGGCCGCTTTATTTCTACAATTGGCGATGGCTAAAAGTAAAAGAAGTATTTATGAATAATCGAAAACCATCACTATAAATCTTAAATTCCAAATCAATCACAGCTAAAAGACATTAATTAAGTCTAGTATATAAATAAAATAACTATCTTGCGATATAATTAATTAAATTAATAATTGCTTAAATATAAACTTGTTTCATTATCGAAGCTATATTAAAAAATGGTTTACAACTTACACTAGGTAAAATTCCTAATTTTCTTTTCCGTTCTCTCTCTTCAAACTGTTTCTTTTCTTCAGATTTCTGACGATCTATAATTAAGCATATTTTTTAATATAAAAAAAAAAACTATCCGCAATCCATCGACCGCCTATCCATTGTAAACTAGTTCACACACTCACATTTGAGTTCGATTTCTTCGTCGTCTAACAAAAGCGACACAACTTCTTTTGGCTTCAGCGTGTCCGGCTTGAAATTACCACCGCTGATCACCATTCTTTGAATCTATAATATAATAAAAACATTAGTGGATACATATGACAGCAGTTTGACTGCGGTCCATGAGCAAAGAAGAACTATTACTACAAATGTTTAGAGGTAGGAATTGCCTCTTACAACTTTACGTGACTATCTTAAGTGTTAATGCACTTTTGGTGAGAGGGGCATTGTAATGTATTTTATTTACTTTAAAACACTAACCTCACTCTTCTCCCTAGCCCTTTGCATAATGCGTTCCTCAATAGTACCTTTGCATATTAGTCTGTACACAGTCACTTGCTTTGTTTGTCCCAACCTGTGTGCGCGATCCATCGCTTGTTGATCCACTGTTGGATTCCAATCAGAGTCATAGAATATCACCTAAAATTTAAAGTTTTCTAATTCAAATAACCTAAAGATTGTGATTTGATATTAATAATTTTATATACAACAATTTTCTTTAAAACACACACTAACATATAAAACTCACAGTATCAGCAGCAGTCAAATTGATTCCCAGACCACCGGCTCTGGTCGATAGTAAAAATACAAATATATCAGAACGAGCTTGAAAATCAGCAACCATATCGCGTCTCGCTGAAATTTTGCTCGAACCGTCCAATCTCATATATTTATGCTTTCTATGCCACATGTATTCCTATAAACAAAACAATTAATAATAAAAGCCAATCCATTTTTAAAAACAAGGGTTAGATATATTAAAATTAAAAACAGAACTTTTAACTGGATGAGATCATGTATAACATAAATCAGCGGTTCTCAAACTTTTTTGGCGAAGGAAAAAGCCTTAATATAATTATTAAAAAATGATTTATATGTATTTATGAATAATCATATTGCAATGTAATATTACGTAATATTTAGATGTAACCTTATAATTCCCTTTGGTAGTTATTTTTTGCAGTATTTTAGCCCTAGGGTTCCGCAGAAAACACAATTTAAGAATGGCTGACAAATAAAATTAGTTAGTTCATTATATGCAACTAGGTAACTCCATTGACTACATCTACACTACACTACATTGTGTACTATACTAATTTATTTATTTATATAAGTACAGTCACTTGCATGGTTTTACAGATAATTCCAATACACCATGCAAGGAGGAGTCAAATTACAGAATAGAATAGTATTAATAATAAAATGTCAAGTCTAGCATAAAAAATAATAATAATAACCAATCAATGTCAACAGCTAAACAGAAGCAGTCTCAAAAATAATAATAATAATAATAACAATTCACTTTCTATAATATATTGACCTTCTCGCAGAAGGCCAAACATGCATTACTTATTGCACTGAGTTTGTCGGCAAAAATATCCAGATGCGTTGCCATGTCCAGGAGAGCCCACAGTATACGAGAAGCACGATTCAGCGGAGAGAAGCGATGTGCTGCAGTGCGAGTGGCCTGGTTTGCCTAATGGTTTGCTTACCAATCGACACACTTATATCTGATATCCTAATCAGCATAACATACCTCTAAAAGATCAATCATCTTAGTCATCTGACTATAAATAAGTACTCGATGACCACGCTCCTTCAATCTTCTTAACAATGAGTCTAACACTGTTAACTTTCCCGCATCACTCACTAGTTGATTTTTATCTGTAAATATTATTAGAACTTTATAGTGGTATGTTTTCTTCTTACAATGGTCCAGGGGGACTACTCAGGCATATCCGAAGTTTCGTGATACGACCGTCATTCACCTCTGTAGCTTATATTTCCTATATTCCTGTAAAATATCCGTAAAATAAGCATTGTGTGGCCTATCCGTCGTGACGTCGCTGTCAAATCGGTAATTTCGTGAATGATTACGTAAGTGTTCCTGAGTAGGAAACGTCCGTATTTTCGTCCGAAGTGCGCCTGAGTAGCCCCCCAGAACAATTTTAAGCCACCAAGTTTGGTCCACAGCAACTGTTGAAGCAGTAATACTCCAAAACAAATAGAATATTCAAAGTGGATACCTGGAACTTGTAAAGTAGGCCATCCGTGCGGCGGTCGTGTATTAGCAAGTAAGCATGTGATAATTTCAGCGCCCTCAGCGTTTTCACCGTGCTCGTGTCGTTTGCGATGATAGGCGAAATTGCGTGAAGTTGCATACATTGCACGCGTCGTTGTGCATACCTATATCAATACATAAATTTAAAAATAATAATAGTAAACCAAAACAAGAGAAAAAACTTCTCAGCCCACAACTGGCTATGTGTATGCTTGCTGACCTTGAGTAAATGAACAGTATGTTTTTTTATAAGTACAACAAAAACAAACTTGACATAAGCTCTTCTTTTTCAGTTATCAATTAAATAGAGCTAGTAATTAATTCCATTTGCCTCTCGCTCATACGTAAAGGAATAGAGCGAGATTCAATACAAGTCATATTTGTTATTGGCATATATGTATATCAAATATTATATTTACCCTCCAAGTAGGACAATAAAGGAAATAAGGCAATGTTGTAGCTTGACACTTCCTGATTATGGGTGGTTTCTCCATATGCTCATAATCGGGAGGCGTCATAGGTTTTACTTGTACCACACCACCATCTTCTGTCTTAATCTCGCTTAGCATGTCACTCTAAAACATGAAAGAGATGGAATGAATAAAAACATATCTATTATCTTAGTCTTAATATACATTACTTGAATTAAAACTGTGATTATGGCATCATTAAAATATTTACCTGATTAACATTGCCAATTGCCGCCATGTTTTTGTGTCTCATTGCTTTATGTTCAATAGTTTCAGGCATAAAGTTTATTATATGATCGGTGTGAAGATAAAATGGCCCACCTGAAAGGGTAACAATAACAGAATTAGCTAATTTATATTTATTATGATGTCTGTGAATATAACCCGACAAAAATAACATTACTTTTTTTATTTCCTTTTTAGTCGCATTATACATATATTTTACTAATAAATTATATTCAGAAGTGCTAGTCAAACTATGTTCCCACACACTTTTACAAACACAATCTCCAGATACCCGCCAAAGTCCCATCAGTATTTGAAGCATAGTCATACTTTTGTCTCTGATAGAATAGAAGATAGTAGCTCATTTACAACTTACCAGCAACCCATAAAGGATCAGTAAATAACAACCCTTTCCAAAGTAAATTGTCATCTTTTCTCTGTTTCAGAGTGTCGCCGTCCGGGCATATTAGTAAACAATATTTTTTATTCGCTTTGTCATAATATTCATTAAGGTTAGAATAGTCCGGCTCCTCTATTTTGAATTCCAAATTCGATTTGTGGTTACGCCACCAGAAATGACGGTGACGTAATTTGTCAAATTTCTCTTTGCATACGTTTACGTGTTGCATTCTATAAAATAAAGTAATATGTTAAAATTTGATTCAATAAGAAATAATCGGAAAATAATACTAGTTTTTTTTTAATCCAAGCATAGCACATCTATTACAAACTGCCAAAATTGAGCTAACAGTGTATTAATAATATAGTCCAGCGGTTCTCAAACTTTTTTGGCGAAGGAAGAAACCCTTAATATAATAATAAAAAACTGATTTATATGTATTTATGAATAATCATATTGCAATGTAATATTACGTAACATTTAGTTGGAATATTTAGATGTAACCTTATAATCTCCCTTTGGTAGATATTTTTTGCAGTATTTTAGCCCTAAAACTTTGAGAATGGCTAATATAGTCTATTTTATTTAATGACTGAATAAAACACTTAAAACCACGTTTTGCATATTCAAAAATATTTTTTTTCATATCCATTGCAACAACGAGAAGATTATATTAAGTGCATCCGTGTCATTCCACGCCAGTCTGCTACATGAAGCTGTCAGATTAGATTCCCAACAAATCTTTATTGTAAATATATTATTACTATCGTGTCTTTGTTGTCCTTACTTTAATACCTATAGCATGTGTATGAATAATTACATTTATTTTAAAATTTAAAAGGATAGTATAACGAATATACTAACTTAAAACTCTACTCACGCATAAAACCATCCACAAAGCATCACCCTGTACAATTCCATCGGTGAAACATCCATAAAACGCGCGAAGGAAAAACCATCCGTATCTCTAATATAAACTGGATTCAATATACTAAATCTATTACACAATATATGCCTTTTCGAAGGTATTGCACGTAATAATATACAGTCGTCGGCTAATATTTTTGGCACATGATAATCGTCGCACGTCATTACGAAAGGTGATTTGACGTCGCGTCTTTCGAACAGTTCCGGGTGGTTACACACCTGTAAAAAAACCATATAGAGTCATATAGAATCATCAAAACAGTGATACAAAGGATATATAGACAATCTATACTAATATAATAAAGAGGAAATATTTGATTGTTAGTATGTATTGAATAGGCTCCGAAACTACTGGACCGATTTGAAAAATTCTTTCACCAATAGAATCCTACATTATCCCTGATGAACATAGGCTATAGAATATTTTCAAAAACGTTAGGGATCCGTATGAAAACTTCAATAATGTAACCCAAAGTGTGAAAAAAATTCAATTTCAAAATTCATTATATTGCGTACGCTGCGGAAATTATTGATAATAGAGCAAAGTGATGTACTACAGTTTTATAGAGGACATCAATATCTACAAGAAAGTATGCGATTCCATATGTCTAACTATTACAGTTATATCACAATAACTGCTTTTCATATTAAAATTCATAGTACTTTATATCTTCATTATTACGCGAACGAAGTCGCTGGCAACACCTAGTTATTATAAAAAAATACATAGTAATCGCTTACCTTCCTAAACTGCATAACAAGATTCATCAAATTTGATGTAAAATTCTTATCTACACTATGCCCACTCTCGCCACCAACAGAATAATGTAATAATTCTTCTATCTTTATTTTCTTCTTTAAAGCTAAAAAACATAAGAATTTTAACATCTAATACATGTGGTCGAGCAAATCAATTAGTAACCACCTATCAAACGTTTTATTATGACAATATCAATGTATAAGGCAGAAATTATAAGACAATTAGCATATTATTAAAAATTTCTACTGTCTTGTATACATTTCTACCCACACTTTGATCTGTCAGTATATTTTGATATTTGTTTAGTTAAGGTGATTATAAAACAATTTGTATGACTGTAAAACATGTTAAATATTCAAGTAATTATCAATGTTTTATACACAAAATAGTTTCTTTTTAAATGACTTAAACACTCACCTATATAAAGCAACCTCTGTCTTATAGTTAAGGGACAATGCACCATTATTTCTATTTTATCGGACAATTCATTTTCCACGTCCTTCTTTATTCTTCTCAGCATAAATGGCTTTAATATCATGTGTAAGCGAGATAGATGCTCTGAAAAAAAAGGTGACGTTGCTTAAAAATCGAACTCAACCGAATTTCCCCGATTTGAAGCAAATATTATAGCTAAGTTTTATTAAATAACAAAAAAATAATATATAAAACTAATGCATTGTATTGGGTCTTAAATATGGCTTCGTATTTCTTAAATTTAATTTTAAAAAAAGGATTTTTGACGCTTTCTGTTTTATTTTTTATTATTCTAATCAGACGTTTTTTAAGTAGCAAACCACACAATAGACTAAATTAAATAAATTAGTTAATAAAAAATTATTAAATACAAGACACGGTCTAAACCCAGCACTAACTTTAGTCCAAGAACTGTTATAACTAATTTAAAACTACTCATAGCAATTTTGTAACACATAAGGAGTTTAAAAAACATATTCATACATACTCTCATCAATGGTGCTCTTATTTTCCGCATGACTCTCGATATCTTTTGAGAACCACTCGTTAAATTCTTCATGCGAATCGAACAACGTCGGCATTATGAAATGCAACAACGCCCATAACTCAGCCATACTATTTTGAATCGGTGTACCTGGATTAGGTCAAAGATAATAAGTATTAGGAGAAAAAAAAAATAAAAAACAAAAGCATCAAGTGACACTAGTCCTATTCTAAGCACATTTAAATATATATATTTTTCAAAGGATTTATTGAATAAAAAAAAAGTATATTTGTATTAACAATATAAGACAATTTAATCAAACCCTACATTAAAACTTAGTAATATTATTTAAAACAATAATAATAGTAGATTGTCAGTGGTCTCGAAGTGGATATACTATTAAAAACAAAAGACGTAACATCAAAATATTTGTTTCAGACCTAGATTTTTATTAGTTGCACCAACTTACCAGATAACAACAATCGATTTCTGCAGCTGAACCCAAGCAACAGCTTCCACCTCATGCTGGCAGACGACTTTATGGCTTGAGCCTCGTCCAATATCATATATTGCCAAGAAACACGATTTAGATACTTCAAATCGGAAACTACAATTTGATACGACGTTACAACCACGTGAAAGGCCGCTTGTTGGGTGTGTAAGTCCTTGCGTTCCCAAAATTGGCGGAGTATCTTACGTTCACTGGGACTACCCCAATATGGTACCTAAAAATATATATATATATATAAAGTTTGTTTATATTACAATTTTAATGTATTTTCTGAGGTTCCATAAATATGTTATAACTATATGAAACACCTCATGCGGCTTACTATTGCCGCGACATAACTACGATGACTATAAAACTTTAAAAATATCTGGATTAAAATAATCAATTTAAACGCGATAGTACAAAATTTTGCTCATGTATTTTTATCAAGAACAAATTTAATAAAATAATACTTCTTGAATTAAATATCTTATGACAAGGAACATTGCGCGTGCACATATATCGTAAACAAAAAATGTTATTACGAAAAAGTATTAGAATACTTTTCTTACCACTTTGAAAGAAGGCACGAATCTCTCCATCTCCTGTTGCCAATTATGCAAAGTAGAAGCCGGTGATACAACCAAAAATGGCCCCCAAACACCCAAACGTTCAGCTACATGACACATGAACGCTATACATTGAACTGTTTTACCCAAACCCATTTCATCAGCCAATATACCACTGATGCCCTGTAACAATCATTTTGTGGCGTGATTTTAATACAAACGTTCCTTTTTTAAATTTCCTTTATTATTTTATTATTACATTAGATTAATTAAAATATATTGTGTGATACAATCTACACAACGCCATCTATTGGCACGAGGCGGAATCGCCACAAACCTGATCATAAAGTGTGGCAAGCCAATTCATTCCCTTCAATTGATAACCTTTTAGAGTACCATGGAATATTGACGGTTGGTCATAATCCCCATTATTGGCATCAGCATCATTTGACAATGGAGACACGCCAGCTGCTGCATCAAAGTTCATAGTTCGTGAACGTTCTGCACGAAACGCTTCTCTCGCATTACGAGATGCTTTGGCTTTCATTGCCTCACTGTAACATAAATTGGATTTGATTTTAAATCCATATTCAAGGTATATTGCAAATTTAGAATTATTACTATTAACTCGTTCATACCAGTCATAATTGTCAATAGCTTGCAGCCTAGGCTCTCTGTCTTCGTCCAATTGTCTCAGAATACTATCCGCGCTACTATCACCGTCGTCGGTTGTATTTTTCTTACGTTGCATGAAATGAGCGTACAATTCAGTTTGTGTTATTAAGAAGTTGAGTTTGCGACGCTGACGTTTAGCCTCCATTAATTCCACGTCCATCTAAAAAAATATATATATTAACTACATCGTTAATAATGCCTGAGATCCTGAGAACAAATTTAAAAATATAACTTCATTTTGGGTTTGAATTTGGAATCTCATTTTAAGACTTTCCGGTAATATAAAAATAAATTTGAATACAAAATAGTCATCATTAAAAATGTATTTATTATACTCCGGCCAACGAGAGAATGCGTTTCTGACGTGTATCAATTTGACATGACAAGTGATGGGCAATAAGGAACTGCTACTTTCACATGCAAAACCTAAAAGTAACACTAATATTTACTTTATTTAAACAATGCAAAATAGTAATGTACATACGTTAGTTTTAATATGTACTTGTTTGTTTGTGATATATTTATGAATGTAACGACAATAGACAAAACGACTGCTTTAGTCTCACTAAATGGTGGCCAGATATAATTTATAATAATCGGCCTACCATTCCATTTGAGATTGCTATTTTTCATCAGTTATTAATATAATTAATTTCATAAATATAATTAATATGATAAATATAATTATTCAATCCTTACATCAGTACATCACTAAAATTAAGAAAAAAATACTACAGAACGTAATCGTTTTTGTGACGTTTTGTAGTGAAATGAATTTGTGTTCTATTCAAGTCTGTTGTATAAATAATATATGAAATATATTTTTCTATGTGATTTCAAGTCAGAAGAATTGTCCAAAACTCTTAAACTCAATACTCATTATTTAATTTTTTCTTCTAATCATCCACAGTTACGTTCCGTCGCTGTCGTGAGCTGTCAGAAACGCATTCTCTCGTTGGACGGAGTATAATTATATTACTTACGTAATATTTTCAGAATGTTTTCATTACTTTATAAAGTGTGTACCTTTCTTTGTTCTTCTGCCTCCCTCTCCATTCGTCTCCTTGTTTCTCTTTCAGCTCTATCATATCTCCTCCAATAAGCTTGCATTTCTCTACTCAATCTTTTACATCGCCATACTGTTTCTTTCATGTTCTTCTGCGACTGTTGGAAAATATTTTAAACTTTAGTGATTCTATTGGTGACCATTAGATGTCGCTAATAAAGCGCGTATCTTACATTGTATTCTCATTCAAATAATAATAAAAATTTAAAAATCCATTTTTTCAAATTTAAAATATCTTTGTATAAAATAGTAAGAAAACTCTTCACATCTAAAAACAACATTTAATTGTTATAGGAAAAAACAACAGTTGTACACACGTCGATTTCAAATGGATACAGTTTTTGTAGGTATATAAGCGATAGAAGGGAAACGACCGCAGTGTCAACAACAAAGGAGATATCTACATCCCTTTCACGCATGCCTCAACTTTGACAAGTGAACGCAGGCGACACGATAAGAATATAGTTATCCCTTTCTAATAATTGTTTCTTTCAATCAAAAGTCCAATCTGTATCCATTTTAAGATTGCCGACTATATAGAATAGTGCAGTTCGGCAAATATATATTTTAATAACAAAAAATAAGTAAATTAAAATATTTGAAATGAATTCACACCTGCATGGCAACTTGTCTCCAATGTTTACAACACAGAGCCGCGAGCCGTTTCTTCTGCAATGCGACTTCTTTATGTGCAGCCGTTCGCGCCCTCTGAACCTTACCCAACTCTTTCTTAGCTAGTAATTGCCAATGACGGCGTCTTCGGGCTGTCAACGCTTCCGGACTCTTTTGTGCTGCTACTTTTTTACGACTTCTGTGTAATATCAATTTAATTATAATATATTGTATCATACAAAGGCATCCAATAACTGACTAACAGAACAAACAAATCAGGAAAGGTGGTGTGACTTTTGGGCAAGAATATTAAATTCTACTAAAAATAAATATGAGTACAAAAAAAATTAGTTTTAGCCTATTTACTTCAATTAAGTTGCTTTTGTTCAATTATTACAATTTTAAAACATACAACTTTTAGTCAACTAAGTTCCCATTCTTTGGTCTTAACTTACCTAATTGGTGGTTTTTCGACATATACTATTTCTTCTGGTTCCTGTTTTATATGCTTTAATTGTTCCTCCCAATCCAAGTTGTCCATCTAAAATAGAAAATAATGATTCTGTCTTGTCATAAATTAACTATAACTTTGAACATTACAAATAAAGAAATTAATATTCCCATAGTATCCCTTCGTTCAAAAGGCATACTTGTACATGTATTATACATGTATCATTCAATAATTTCGAACATTGCTACTATCACATTTATTTGATTATTTTTATTCCATTCTTTATCATTATACTGGGTGATTCACAGGAACATTGGTATTTTCAAATCTGACATTCAACATAATCACCTAGTATATTTATACATTATAATAATGAAAATAAATATAATGCTAGATTTTATTTTATTTAAGATTAGTATAGCTGTAGGAAAACAAAAGTGACCAACTGAAACAAATAATTTATCTAGTTCCCTAAATAAACTACTTACATCTGTATCTTGCATTTTGGCATCTCTAACACGCCCTCTTCTGTTCTTCTGCATCCCTCTTGCTGTCCCTCTGTCTACGGTTTTTCCCCGTCGTCCACGAAGAGGCAAGGAGGATATTAACGCCCTATTAATACGACGTTCTGGGTAACGATCGACAGTAGATAGTAAGCCTGCCCCATAGTACATGTAATGGGAATTCTGTGACATGAAAATGTTGATATGACTTCAATAATTGAGACATTTTGCAACCTACTTTGAGTATTTACTTTTTATTACTTTGTTTATTTCACTATACTCTTTCTTTAGTGGCAATAATTAACTACATTTCTAACTATAGCTGGATATGCCCTAAAAGACATATCAAACTAGCCTGATTTGGATTGCTACTGTGATATGCCAATGTGAATACTATAACTAAATAAAATCACAGATTATTCTTAACATTTCTTTTCTATAGTCTTCTATAATTTGTAACTCCATGTACATTTTGAATTAACATATCAAAAGTACACTTATATATAATCATAAGCAATATACTCTTCAAAATATCTTAAAAGTAATAACATTCTTATAAATAAATTTTTCACACGGATCATTCATAATTATCAAGACTTACATTAGAGTGAATGATTACAACACTAGATAAGTATTGTACAATAAATAGCTTACCCCGGGATCTTTATAATATTTCTTGACATATTTATTATGAAATGCCCGTTCTTTAAGCATCTGCTTAATACGCCTTTCCTCTGCTTCTGGAGTCTCATCTTCTGAACTGGACTCGGAGCCGGAGGACAGTAGAATGTTTCTCAGCCATTCCCTTTCTTGAGCCACAGATGCTAAATTGTAGAGGCGGAGCCGGTCACTTTGGCGCTCTGTAATATTCTTTTAGGTTATAGGGTGGGTATACTTACTTAAAACAAGTGACTACTAAACTCTATAACATTTAGGAAAAGAATTTCATGAATATTTCATTTCAAGAATATAAAAAAACTTATGTATATTTTTAATATGACACCCACCATGGTGCAGAGGCAAACATGTATTTTTGTTATGTGGATCTCAGATTTAGGTTTCTGATCAAAACAAGCATTTTGTGCTGTTTATTTGTTAAATACTAGCTATTTAGTACATGTATTAATTATTATAGAACTATTTTGTTAAAAGTTGCAAGGGAACCTTTTAGTAACTGATGTCCTTTACCTAACTTAGTTGTTCCCACACCTAAGACATTTAAACCTCTTTTGTTCTCGTAAATATCCTCCTTCGAATCAGAGTCATCACTGTCACTCTCTCCATCTGTATTCAATACTTTCTCTACTTCACTAATGAAGTGTCTGACATCTAAGGCAGCTTCCAGCCTCTGTATATGCACTGGCTTAGCCAGCTCATGCTTCCTCACATGGGTTTTTGGAATTAAAATTTGTTTATCACCCATTCTGTGATCACCTGGAAAAATAAACACTAAACTCACGGATCCGGTATACCACGAATAAAAGCAATAGTATGTAACTTGATATTATAACTAGAAACTATAGCTAGCTTTAATCATACGGCAGTGACCATCATATAATAAAACAGCTACTCTCTGTAATATTTAGCTCCATATGAGAAGTTTACAAGAAGTTGTACTTACGTTGAAATCGATTTCCTCTAGGGTAAGTTTACATAGGTTACTTGACACCAAAATCCATAGCCTTCACAAAATGGCGAACGAAAATATCCGATGATACGCTGTCAACGTCGCCGCGTGAACGGCGCACAAAGCTACTCATTTCGTATTTGAGCTTGAAAAAACACGATACCGCCATAGTTGAGTAAAACTGTCAACAAACTCAACTCAAAAAGTAATCATTGGCTGTTATAAGAAAACATATTTTTTCACCTAATAAAATTAAAGTTTCTTTTAATTTCAACCAATCACAGTGCTTTTGGTTAGTACGTAATGGAAAACATTTGCTAAAATGACATTAAATGATAAATTTTATTCTAAATTGTAATAAAAAAATATATCGCTTCATATTGTAATATAAAAATCTTAAAAAATAAGTCAAACCAACATATTATTCCAAGAATGAACAAATTATTTAATGATAAAAATTATTGAAGATTTAATCGATTTTTAATTGGTTCATAAGTATAGTATTCGTTAGTTGATTTTATAAAATCAAGAGAACATGTCCACCACTACGAAGACAAGCGTCAGTTTTCTAATAAAATGCTGCGGGTTCATTTTATATCTTTATTATATTAATATCTTTTTATGTGTAAATTAATCAAAATAACTCATTTCGTCTACAATTATTAAATAATTTATATTTTTTCATGTAGCTGTTATTTGAAAAATTGAAAAACAGTTATAGTATACAGTAGTATTAGTAGTGGTATTGACTTCAGAAACAAATTCGCAGGCTGGTTCTCAAAATGGTGGCAATTTGTTGTGCTTTTATGTGATTTATGAATATATTGAGGATAAATGAGGTATTTTATACTATTTGTGAATATTTGGATGCAATATTTTTATTGTCAACTTTTCTTTTAACGCTTGTTGAAACATTCTAACTCAATATTATTAGTTGTCAAAATATGAATCTTGATACGCGGTACAAAGAAAGTTGTGATTTTATTTTGGTTTATTCATATAAATTATATTAGTTAAAATGCGACAAAATGGTTCGTGACCGTATACATATTAATCAAAGAAATATTGATGCATATGTCGTGGTAATACGTTACCTTGTGGCCCAAAAAAGTTAGCGCGGGATAGTGCTGTAATATAATTTGGCGTCTTAACACTTTTTGCGGTGCCCGAGTGGCCTAGTGCATATTTGACCTTGATATTAGTTGATAATCTTGTTGAGTATTTGAATGAGTCTTTAAATATATTTAGCAAAGTCTACATTGATTCTTATATTATTACTAACCTCCAAAATAAGCCGCCGGCGGGAAGAGCGTCACAATACAAACACCGGCGCATCTCATTGGTAATGCTTTATTAATTTTATTTTCAGGTTTATTATTGATTGAGATCTGCAAACAATGGATGATACAGAACCAACAGTTAACTCTGTAAAAGAATCTGAACAGAGTGTTGGAAGTGAAGAGCCCAAGGAATTAGAGGCAACAGATAAACAATTAGAATCATCTAACCCAAAAGTAGATGCTGCAAATAGTGAGTGTGTGAAACAAATTGATATTGAATCTGAAGGTATACAAAACCATATTGAAGAAAAAAGTCAAAGTGTACAGCTTGAGATTGAAAGTATTGAAGATGGTAAGGATGTATCCAATTTACAATATACCTATATTATGTCACAAATGTTGTGATGTTTTCATTTAACAATTTTGTATTTACTTTTAGATGAAGTAAGCAAACCCAGTATAGATAGTGATGTGAAATCAGATGATACAGCTGATAATAAAAATACAGACCAAGAACCTGAGAAACTTGAGAATGTTGATATAAAAGAAGAATACAAGGCTGAAGCCACAAACGATAATAATGAACCACTCACTGAAGAAGATAGTCAACCAGAAGTTAAAGATGACAGTCCAGATCAGTCAGAATTTAAAGATGAGGAATCTCAAACATCTAAAACAAATGATGACCAGTCGGAAGTGTCAACTGATAAAGAGACTGCATCAAAATCAATACCCGATGATGCAAAAGATGATGATATTGAAAATCCACAGTTTGAGAATGCTCCAAATCTTCCTGATGAGCCTCAAGATGATCATACTCAGGTATCATAAATAGTTCATTAAGGGTTTAAAGGTGCTTGAGTACTTATTACTGTACAGTAGTAGTTCCCAAACTGCCCCCAGAGAGGTAGTGGCTAAAAGTTCTATGCAAAAGAGAATTACAATATCAAAAAAGTGTAGGAATCACTGCTCTATATTATGGCCTTTATTTTTAGATGTAATAAGTGAAACTCTATAATAGATAATGGTTAAAAACTCAAATTAGTTGTAATAATTATTTTTAGGCATTAGATCCTTTTGATGCTCTTCTAAAAGATTCAAGTGCCACAGCTGAACCTTCTACAAGTAATACTCAAGTGAATTTAGATGATGAAGATGATCACAATGCTGATGAAAGTCATTGTGATAGCAATGATTTGGAGACAGGTATTTATCATTACTAAAATTTTGCAGCTGCTCATAAGTGTATAGGTTTTCATAACATGGAAACTATGTAAATCCTAGTTTTGCTAATCTGAATTTATTTTGCAGACGAACCAAATTTGGATGACAGTGGTAGTGTGGATCCTGGTGAAGAACCAGGAGCTTATGAAGAAGTGTGTTTACTACCAGATACTGAACGAGAATTATCTGAAGCGGACAAGGCGGAAGCCGAGAAAACATTAGCTTTAAAAAGACAACAGGCAGCTGGTTTGTTATATGTTATTATATCATATTAATTGCCATAATTACATACATCTTTGAGCTGTTTGCATTTGTATTTTTTTTTAAAAGAGAATTTATTAGTTATTTGTTTTAGAAGCACTTTTTACTACTGAAGAAACAAAGGATACCGAAAGTACAAATAAAGATGACCAAATTGATTTGACCCAGGAAAATGGTGCAGGTATATTATATATTGATATATTTTGATGTAGCTAATTAAGTATTTTTTATAGCAACATTACTTGTTCTCACACCATGAGTGTATACAATTAGTACCATAATGTGTACTGTTTGGGGTGATTATGTTGTTATCTAGTTATACCAGGTTACTTTTAAGTGTATGTGATAATATCACCAGTAAGGTGACAATATTGGGCTATTAGCCAACCAGAGTGATCAAAGTATGTATAACAAAGTTACATTGGTACTGGCTGGCTTTTTAAGTGCAAATTTAACTCTCACAAAACAATTGAATAATAATTTCAGATAAAGACGTTGACAATGAAGTCATAGATGTGGACTCTGATTCTGAACAAAGCATGGAGATATATGAAACACAACCGACATTATCGCGTTGTGTGCAATGTTCTAATGAGACACTCTGTCATTTTAATTGTACTAAAGTGGATGAAACATTATATATTTGTACTGATGCATGTCTCAAACAATTCCTATCAATAAATGGATCTAAATACAAACTGCAGTTATCAATATCTAATAAATACATTATTGAGGAAATTGAACCAAATTATTTTCAATGCTCGGACTGCGAAGATGACAAACTGTGCTTCTTCTTTTACAAGTGCGATGGTAATAATAAATTTTATTGCTCAGTAAAATGTTTAGAAAATATGATGGGTGATGAAAAAGACAAATACAAATTTATAAGACGAAGAATATACGTGAATAAAGTAGAACCTAAAGAAGAGATGTGCACGGCATGTAACAATGTCACATTGTGCTCTTACAAGTTTGAACGCTATAATGAAGTGCATTATGTATGTGGCTTGCCTTGTATTAAAATTTTAAATGATGCTGAAAATAGATATCACCTTAATACGAGGAAGGCGCCAGAAAAGCTCCCCTTGCTTAAGCTTAAAGTCATGACCAATGCCACAGATAAATATTTGGGAGATAAAATACAAACCTCAACTCCAACAGCTTTACAAGCGGCTAGAGAAGATAGAGCCAAAAGTTTCAAACGTATTTGCACACAATGCGATAAGGAAGTAGTATTAGGTGAAAAAAACTTGATATGGGAAGCTATGGACTTCTGTGACGAAGTATGTTTAGCCTCGTTTCAGAATAAAATTGGAGCGAAATGCGTGAAATGTAAAACTGATGTTCAACATTCTAGTTTAGGAAAATATTGTGTCAGATTTGGTTATGATATTCGGCAATTCTGTAATTCTAGTTGCTTAGATGAATTCAAGAAAGGTTTGAAAATATGTTGTTTCTGCCAAAGAGATATTTCAGCAGAACAAGAGGGATTTTTAGCACCAGTCGGCGATAAAAGGCAATTTAAAGATTTTTGTTCTCAAAAGTGTATGGAACAATTTGATCAGATTAATATGAATTCATTGACGCAGCCTGCTTTGAAGGCTGTCTGCGCTGTCTGTTCTTTAGAGAAACCCACAACAATTAATGTGGAATCTGGTGATGACAACACTCATAGGTTGTGTTCGGAGCCATGTTTTGCTGCATTCAAATTCGTCAACAATTTAACTCCAGGTAATAAATCACACATTTTATTATATAGTACCCTAGATCAGATCCTATTGTCTCATGTCTTGCATTAAATCTGTGGTTTTTGAGCAGAGACAATTGTTACTACAGATGTAGGTTGCAACAGTTGCCTCATCCATGCTGACAGGGCACATTATCTCATCATTGTAACTTATGTCCTTTCAGATCAATGTAAATGGTGTAAGAAATACTTTGAACGGAAACCAAACAATGCTTTCACAATCTATGATGAAGAAACACCGCTTTGTTTTTGTTCCAAATCATGTTTAAACATCTACATTAGCACTTCTCGACACATTGTGCCGTGCAATTGGTGTAAAGTTAAAAAATATAATTATGACATGATAAGAAAAGATTCTAAGAATGGTGCCGTTATGATGTGTTCCCTGAATTGTTTTAATTTATATCAGGTTTCTGTTAATGTGTTCTCTACTAGAAGGTAAGTAAATACATATATACAATGCTATGAACACAAACGAAGTTAAATATAGATTTAATTAATAGTAAATATTTAAAAAAAATAGAATTGGCGAAAATTTAGCAATATATATTTTTGGGATATTACCGGATTTAATTGTTAATAATATATGAATACATTAGGAAGCTCAATTATAGAATTTTATTTATATTTCAGAATAAAGTGTGACTTGTGTAATCTTATTACCCTTGCCCAATATCACTTAACAATGTCTGATGCTACTCTAAGGAATTTCTGTTCTTATCAATGTGTTATGAAGTTTCAAGTATGTATAATATATTGATTTAAAAATTGGATTTGAACTTCTTTGGGTAATTATTCTTTTAAAATGTATTTGATATATATTCTAATATTTTCAGAGTCAATATTCTGTTAACGCAACACTCGTACAAGGGAGCAATTCTGCTTCTATGCCAAAACCTACAGGGGCACCAAGAAGAACGATTGGAAATAGTTTTAATAATGGTAATATTACAACCTGATTATTTCTTTTATACGTTATTAACTTAATTTGTATAATTAAAAATGAAAACACTTTGATTCCAGCATCTAAACAACAAATAAAGGCTGCAACTCAACGTAAATCAAGCTTACCTGTCATATCTCGTGTACAATCACTAGCAAACAACTCCTCGCCCGCAGTGCAACCGCGTAACAAGTCGAAGCGAACACAGGACCTGGAGCCGCCGCCGAAACCGATAACGCCACCCCCCAAGCCACCGACACCTCCGCCGCCCCCTCCCAAAATATTCAATCATGTTCTTGTAAAAACTATACCACCCGTACAAGTGAGTAATAAAGCAACATTGACCAAACCGATGGTAGTATCGAGAGGCGTCTCGTGCCGGCCGCATCCCTGCACTAAGGAATGCCAAACTGATCCCAGTTTGGAACGACGCGTACTAATACCTATTCCGGTACCAATTTACGTACCTGTTCCATGCGCCATGTACTCATTGCCATTCCCTATACCTGTGCCCATTCCAATACCAATACCGACGCCAGTTTTTATTCCAACTACGAGGAACTCTGCTAAAGGCATCATGAAAGAGATAAGTAAGATTCACGACAAAATGCCAACTGATCCGTTTGAAGCAGAGCTGTTGATGATGGCTGAAATGGTTGCCGGTGATAAAAAGAAGGATCAGAGCGATTCTGAAACTGATGAAGAGAATGGTTAGTTTTTTTTACATGTAACTATAAAAAGATAAAGGTAAAAATTATATACAATTATTTGTAATTCATTTAGCACCTGAAGATGGCTTCAGTCCAGTTGCAATGGATGGTAACAATGCATTTGGAGAAGATATGCTGCAAATGGCGCTTAAAATGGCGACGGAATACGAAGAGCCGGCTGTTGACTTGGAATCAGCTATGACAGCTAACACGATTACACCAAGTTCACATCCTGGTATGCCTGGTAAGTTGTTCACAAAATTATGGAGATGTTGATATTGTAATAATGATAATCTATCCATAATAATTATGGTTGCTTGGTTTAAATACATTGTCTGTTCCTGTCAGGTATGGAGGGTGAGTCGATGCATCATCACCATATGATGGTCCTGGAACAGCAGCGAGCCGTTGCCGCCCTCCGTGCTTCCGCCGCCCCTCGCAAACGTACTCCCCATTCCCCCGCCCCCACCCCACGACCCGCACGAGGGAAACGACGACGAACTGACCCTGCACCGCCACCGCCAGAACCCGTCCGAGAACCGGCTGAAAAACCAGACGCCAACATGTGCTTGAAGGTAGCTTATTTATTTATTGGGTCCACAAACAGGGCTCTACAATACTTAATTTTAATACAAGTTTAATTGTTATATCTTTTTTAACTTTACTAATTAAACTTGATTGAAATTATTATTTTCAGTATACATTCGGTGTGAACGCATGGAAGCAATGGGTCATGACGAAGAACGCGGAAATAGAGAAAAGCTCTATAAGAAGAAAACCGTTTAAGTCTGAAATACTGCAGCTGACTGCGGACGAGTTAAATTATTCATTATGTTTATTTGTTAAAGAAGTGCGAAAACCCAATGGAAGTGAATATGCACCAGATACTATATATTATCTTGTTTTAGGTAAGTTTTTCAGTTACTGTTATTGACGTAAGAACGAAATATGGTGCTGAAAATGATAAAATTCATGTATTAAAAAAAAATTATTTTATCGTTTCAGGTATACAACAATATTTGTTTGAAAATTCTAGGATAGACAATATATTTACGGATCCATATTATGAGAAATTTACTGATTGTTTAGACGAAGTCGCTAAGAAATTCTCTATTTTGTATAATGACTCACGTAAGTATTTTGCACGCATTAAACTAAATTATTAGTTTTTATATTTAATTTGTGTTTACATTTCAGAATATATAGTAACGCGTGTAGAAGAGGAGCATTTGTGGGAGAGTAAACAACTCGGAGCTCACTCGCCGCATGTGTTGCTATCGACGCTTATGTTTTTTAATACTAAACATTTTAATTTAGTGGTGAGTTATAACAGATGTTTTTTTATATTAGCCCAGCATATGACCACACTCCGCCTGATGTTAAGCTAGAGTGTGGTCCATGAGCATAGACAACTGTTACCACAGACAAATAGTAGACTCCACTATGCCGGCTTGAGGAGACGAACGTGCTCTGTCCTAATTAACAGAGCACACTCCTCTCGTTATCCCGGCTACTTCCAAGCTTATCCCGAAACGCGACTAGGTCACTTCACGGGTGTTCCGCTTGAAAGTGGTGGTACTACAGATCTAATACTTGTGATTGCTAAAATTATGTTTGCTTTCTTTGTATAAAATTCCTGAAGAAAATATACCAAAAAAGCTTTAGAAATTCTGTATCGAAATAATCATCTAAAGCCTAAGTATAATAGTAAGCGTGAATTATTTGTTAAATCATGTTCACAAACAATTTATAATATGTTCTAGTTAATCTATTTAAATGTTTATGTGTAAAATATGATTCACCTTCTTTGGCAGACTGTGGAAGAACATATGCAACTATCTTTCTCGCATATAATGAAACATTGGAAGAGAAATCCTAACCAACCCGGACAAGCGAAACTTCCTGGTTCAAGGAATGTGCTGTTAAGATTTTATCCACCACAATCGGCACTGGGTAGGTTTTTAATTAATATATTATGCCCCTTTTTTTCATGCAGAATAACGTAAGAACGAGATGGGGATGCATTTAATATAGCTTATTTTCCATACTTTAGGCAGATATATAATTTGTTTTGTGGTAAAATTTTTGTTACTTTATTACAGAAGCGAACTCTAGAAAAAAGAAAGTTTATGAACAGCAAGAGAATGAAGAGAATCCATTGAGATGTCCCGTTAAATTATATGAATTTTATATTTCTAAGTGGTAAGATATTTATTTGATATCTAATTTTCTCTTATCATATATATATATTATTATAAATTTAAATTACAGTCCAGAGTCGGTGCGCACGCGCAACGACGTGTTTTACTTGCAACCGGAGAGATCTTGTGTCCCTGACTCTCCTGTGTGGTATTCAACACAGCCCCTTAGTCGAGAGGCGTTGTCGAAAATGCTTCATCGTGTTAAGATGGTCAAGGAAATTAATATAGCTTTGCTAACAAGCTAAGGTAAGATTAACGTTTATAAAGTTTATCAATATATATGGTGCAGGTTTTCCCTCTGTCGTCTGGACATCCATGTTTGGAGGTATAAATGTATAAAAGTCAACCATAATTTGTATACATTTTAAAATTTGTTAATTATCATCTGCTATTTTTGTTGAAATTTAAATTTAAATATCTATTATTATTATTTGCACCTTTTTGTATGGAATAATACAAACCTTTGGTGTGAATTTATATTGCATGTATTTATTTGGTATTTTCAGATTATGCCTCCGATGACCTAATGGTATTAGTGGTTCATGAGAGTGTGAATTGAAGTGGACTTTTATTTTATTAAGAAAAAGCATAATAGTAAAAATAATCTAATAGAATATATTTTATTATTTACAATAAAATTGTTACAATCTTTTACATTATTGTAATTAAATATTTAGATTTTAAAAAATTGTCAAAATAATTTTAAGAAAAATATATTTTATTGAATGTGTGCGGAGGTAATTATGGATTGAATTTGAACTCGAGGGAGGTGACGTTGCTCGGCGAAGTGGAGTGTAGAGTTTATTTTGACTACCTGCTTTTTCGGTTTCAATTCAGTGTTTATACTATCTGAGCTTAATTATGTTTGGAACATTCGCAAAGAAATGTTATAAGTAGATAAATTACCTATGTATGGGCAGATTATCTGCTGTTTTATTATTAACAAAGGCTTTTAAGGACTTAATAAAAATATTAAGCATGTAAAAAGTTAATATATAATTATGATTTTTTTAAATTTGGTTTTCACTTTAAAATTATTGATAATATAATTATAACAGTTTTGTTTGATTCAATTGTTTTATAAGTTATACATGTACTGGATTTTATTACGGAATTATCGTCACATTTATTTTAAAATATGTAAATAAAACCAAGTTTGATGTGAAATCGTTGGGTGATACGATTTAAGTAATGTAAGATTTAAATTCCAATGTTTTAAATAATGTCTTATTTAGCATATTTTTATAATTAGGTTTAACATTAAACAGAATTGTAGGTTTGTTTACTGAATATTAGTATAGGAAGAGACGGAATCGTATTATATTCTAAGTATATTGGCCACGGCCAGTATTTGGTTTCGCGCTATTATCTGTAAAAAGAAATACAAATCTCCTAATAAATGTTGTTTTATTTACTATCGATAATTATTATTATATTATATCGCCATATCATATTATTCGTTCGTATCATATAATCGTCAAATATCATATTATTGTAAATCGAGGCATTTTGGAGCACCACCTGAGATTTTCGGTTTCATCTTTAACTTTTGGCGCCTCGGGAGAGAACCGATCAAGTGCGCTTTATAGTGAAGTATAGACTAATCGAAGTAAATCAAATGTACGTCGAGTACTATGAAGTAGGATTGAACATTTCATTAGTAACACGTTTAAAATAATAATATTATGATTAGTCATACGTCACACTTGCTGCATCAAGTCATGTGTACTGGGTGAGGTTTGTGTTTTAATTTGCCTGAATCATATTTACATGTCGCAGGTGGTATCAGATAAAAGAAATATTTTCATAAAATGATTATTATTTATACTATTTTAATTCTTACTATTGAGTTATTGTGTATAATGTATGGCAGCTAAAAATTACCATTAAGAATAATAATATCCCAAGCCATTTTTTTATATCATGTAGTCGTGTTTTTATAGTCAATCGTTGTGAACGTAGCTAGTCGACGCACGCCATTTGACGGATTGGGAATCTTCTTTCAATAATAGGCTTGCCAATTACAAAATACCTTTGAAGTATTCTTTGAAGTCATACTGCCCTCTCTTTTGTTACTATCCTAATGCAAGCTACCCATCCCTCTTATACAGATATTTTAAATATAATTTGGATATTCTTAATTTCGTTGCATTATACCAAATATAAATTTTGAAGTGAACATTTTTCTGATTCTAATTAATTTGTATCCTTTTATTTCTGAATAGACACTCTGTTCACAAGTGTCCTCGTTCGTTCTTTACTATTTCGAAAAGTTATTTTATGATAAATAGTAAGTATTGATTTGTTTACTAAAAAAAATCGGTTTATAGTGTACATATATGAATTTACAACTTTGATCGCCATTAAAGTGAGTTTGTGTTTAACGTAAAACGCGTGTGGTTCCACGCCGATGCGTGAACCACATCTGTTTACGTATTTAGTACTTTTCTTGGTTATGTATCTTTGTAAATAATGTAGAACCGCGTTGTTTTGGCGGGTATGAGCACGCTATTCTTGAAACGAATGGCGAGCTGTCACACTGACTGCCGTTGTGATGCGTTGAAGTTGGTAGATTTTAATGCACAATGTTATTTATAGTGGATTTGTGGTACTTATGAGGGAGCAGAGTCGTCAACGTGGACGACAGAAGATGTATCGTATGTAAATGAGCTCTGATATGGATAGATTGTGTCCAAGTTACGACGCCGGATTCGACGTGTGTGATCCATTTGGACCAGTCCTGGATAAGCGTAGCGTGTCAGGGTCGGCCGCGCGGGTGCTCCGCAGGCGTTGTCGTAGTGAAGGTATTGAAAGATCTCCTTATGAAGAAATACCCCGAAATTTAGAACAAGTTGCCCGTCCAGCATCACATAAAAAGTATGTTAATACCAGACCTAACAGTGGAGAATGCCATAGAGATTTCTATACCAAAAAGATTACTGAGGCTGCACCACATTATGCTGAATACATGTCTGAAATAAATAGAAATATGAGGTAAGTTTTGTTGGCATATGCTCAGTATTATAGGTTAGCATAAAACTATGATTGTTATCAAAAATATATTTGAAACTACACAATTCACATATTCAAATTATGTTCATTACTTAGACAATAACATGTTTAATAGTAGGTATATTACACTTTATAGGTTATACAATGTGGGTTTTTAAAACACAAAATATTACACTATTCAGACTGTTGCTTACATTTATTATAAATTAAATATACTTACAAACGTTGCTACAATGTAAGCATGTGTAATGTTGTGAAATAAAATCTATTAGGCTATTTTTAAAATTTATGTCATAGTAACATAACTAGATATAACTTTAAAAAAAAAATAAAAATAAAAAACTGAAAGGAATTCTCGCTCAGAGTGAGGACTGGGATATGTCTAGAGTTAGTTCTTTAATTGCTTGATTATACACACTAGAGATGGTACTAAACTATTTCACTAAGTGTAGCCCAGTAGACCAATATTTACACATATAAAATTTGTATTCTTTTATTTTGAAATATATAGGTAGATTCCATTTATGATCAGAAGATGTAATAAAAAAACTATTTGGTTTCAGCCCAACTCGAAAGAGACCAACGAAAATGAGGCCAACAAGTCCACTTCTACAAGCAAAACAAAATAAAGATGAAACCCACCTATCGAAAGTGGAGGAATTACTCGAAAAGGATAATGAATATGTAGAAGTTGTAACAAAGCAGCCGTTAAAATCTATTTTAAATAATCCTACGCCCATACCGCCCTTACAGGGTATATTGAAAAAGCCGAAAAATAGGAATAGTGTTGATTCAAAATTGAGTGAAGGGAGACGAAGGCAAAGGGCCTCGAGTGAATCTGATAATCTAATTTTTAATGGTAGCAACACTAATGGATATGACTGGTAAGATTTTAGTTTATTTAAAAACATTTTGTAATAACTGTAAATGACTGAACTTAGTACCACCACTTGGTGAAGTGACCTAGTCGCGTTTCGGGATCAACTGGGATAATGAGAGGAGTGTGCCCTGTTAGTTTGGACAGAGATTTGGAGATTTGGTCTCCTCAAGCTCACATAGTGGAGGTGGCTGTTGCACGTGGACACTTGTCTGTTATAAGAGTTGCACTAGTTTATTAGTTGACTAGCTTAACATCAGACGGAGTGTAGCCATATGCTAGGGTAATATTAAAAACAATAAATGAATGTGGCGTTGGATGTCCTTTAATTAATTGATTAGTTGTAGCAATGACTATAATAAATTTTAACTAAATAGTTAGACAAGGACAGTGGGTCTTCAAACAAAAATGTGTTAATGACATATATATTCTAATCATTGTTTTTGTATGTATGCCAAGAAGTATGTGTTACAAATGTATTTTAGTACATAATGATTAGCACATGTTCATAACCTATAGTAAAAAGGTTTTGTGAGCTCAGTCGTACTATATACTATGTATCGTATTATATATTGATATTATATCTCAATAACGTGCTAAAGTGTAGTTATGGTAACAAATGAAGTGAACCTCAAAATGGAAGGTTTATGTAGTACGCTTTTGTTACAATTGCTGTAGTTATAAAAAGTTAACATTACATAGATATATGAAGCTATATTACGCATTCGTGACCTACAAGCTAATATTATGTTTGTCAAACAAAAACGATTATAGCTGTAGTCTTCTATGCGTTGATAGAAAAACTCACAAGGCATCTATGTTAGAATTGTGTATTGTATGAATTTATAGATTTATTCTGAACTATAAACGTATTGATGACTCGTCTGATGTTAAGTAGTCTAGGGCAGTGATTCTCAACGCTTTTGTCTACCACGAAATTCTAAAAGTGTGCCGCCAAATTTTAGATATATAGTAATGTTATATTATTAAATAATATGATTTTAAAAAATTTAAACATCTTTTTCTTGGTGTGCCGCTAAATTTTGAAATCGTTAAGTGTGCCGCAACAAAAAAAAAGGTTGGGAATCACTGGTCAAGAGAGTAGAGACAACGCCTCCACTATGCCGGCTTGACATGTCAAGGCACATGCCATTATATATCTAATTAAACTATCATTGTTTACATTCTATCAACAATCCTTTACTTCATAGATAAAACGTATGTAATTATGATGATTATAATAGATAACTTATAAAATGGATTAATTTGAGATAATTTCAAATAAATCGGCTTATCTATTGTATTTTGCTTGCATTGGTTTGTTCATGTTATTTTTGCGATGGACAAGGAGAAGGTCTTCTGGATTTGTTAAAAAAAAAAATTATTAAAATGTCATTTAAAAATCTGTTTTCGTGTTGTACTGGGTGGGTTTGTTGTTATTATTGTTATTTAAAAATATATGTATGTTTATATTACATTGCTTGCCATTTTATATTTGGTTACATTATATGGAACATATAATTACTAAACTTTTTGTTTTCAGCCGCACGCCCTACGGCAATTCGAATATGAAACGCGCGAAAGACAATTTCGGTAGTGGCTACACCTACGGTAACGCGATCGCAACGTTTAGTACACAAATTCAGAAAACTAATTCGCCATATAAATTGAACACGTGCAAATCGCCGAAATCTAATCAAGTGGTATTGAGGACTACAGCCATTAATAATATTGTTACTGAAGTCGATGTTCCTGTGGTATGTATTCAATTTACTGTGAGTTTTTGAGATAATGAAGGTTTATCATATGAAAATTTAGTCAGTAAGTTTTGAGAGAACATGTATTTACTCTTATGAAATGAAATGAAAATCGTTTATTAGCATATAGGCACTAAAGGCGTGCACTTGCTCATCGTTAGACCCTACCGTGACTTCTGAAAGGCGTATGACGAGAAGAATACCACAAGAAACTCGCTCATCATAGCCTGTATATAAAACAATAATAAAGAAAACTGAATTTGAATTCAGAAAAAAAAGTAAATAACGTAGTATGGTTTTGTATTGCTTTCTAATAAAAAAAAAGTACGCGACAAGACTAGAAGATCATGTGGTGTCGCGGTGAGATAATCAATCTAATGTACAATAGACAACTCTTTTTTTAATAATATATTCTTTTAAAAAAACAAAAAAGAATTTAGTGATATCCAAAAGCTTACATGTGATTTAATGACGTAGGTTCCACTCTTAAATAGTGGTTCTTACTTGTATGCACTAGTTAAATATCTTTGATAAATTATGATGCATGATTTATATAAATCATTTGCAATGCTATTTTTATATTAAAAATAATTAATCATAGTTTAAGCACCGCCGTAAGTGAATAATCCGGTATGATAGGCGTAATAATGATTCACGTAAATGTTCTTAGACTTATCTTAATTATAGGTACCATTAATATCATAACAACATAACCTTGGCTTGCTTTTTTTATATTAAACGTTTGTAAAATGTTTTATTATATCAAAATAATGAAAATTAAAAAAAAACACGTAGGCCTAGCTAAAACTGGGGTAGACAGAGTAGACAAGCACCTGTAACCTGATCTGCTAATCTTAATGTACATTCGTGTATAAAGTTGATGTTAGTTAGGTTACTATAAAAATCCGCCACAATTGATAGCAAATATGAAAACTGTTTACAGTACAGTAATGCCCCGCTTTACGCGAGGGATACGTTCCGGAAAAAATCGCGTTAACTGAAATTCCCGCGACCATAGAGAAGTTGATGACTACATTATGTTTATACGCACTCTTTCACGTAATTTGATAAATTTGAATTTCGCGTTATAGTGAAACAGCGCATAACGGGGTCGCGTAAAGCGGGGTATTACTGTATGTACATATTTTTGAGTAAATTGTACGCTCACGCAGACATAGATAAATTTAATATAAGAACTCAATTTTAAAAAGCTCTGCTCAACTGTGAATTTTTCGTCACTAAAGCTGACTCTAGGGTGGCAGTCACGCGCCGGTGACTGGAACTATTTGATCGCCGACACTTGGCCACGCATATATGACACTCGAAAGAATAAGTTTAAAAGGGAATTATAAATATTACAACTTTAATTAAAAGAAACAATTATCATTGAATAAATATAGTAATATATATAATATAATAATAATATATAATATTAAGCGTTTTAATTATTATTATAACACTAAAATGTGTAAACACGGTTAGTAAAATATGCAGGAAGTGCGGAATTTTCATAGTTTTAAAAATAGTCCGTGAGATTTTTAGTGTGACGATAGACGCGATGATTCGTGGACATAACTAAAGTGTTATGTAGTTTATGTTTTGCTGGATCGTTTTATGCTGAACGGCACCATGAAGTATTCGGATTTGTTTTCTTGTTTTAATTGCTTTGTGAGTGTTTTTTTTATATTTCTAAATTAATTAATTTATTGTATTTATCGTTTTATCTGTAACGGATTGTAAACAGTGGGCTTAGTGTTGGATGCTATGAATTTTTATATGTATTAGTAAAGAGCTTTTATAGAATAATATGAGTAGAGAATTTAAACTTGATAGCGGCGGTGATCTATCTCTGTTATTAAATATGACGTCATTTGCGATTGTTAACTTTTATGTCAGGCCATAAAGTATATTCATTAAATTATAGCTTTTGTGAAAAATAATGAGAAAATTGTTTCCTCTGCATTATAAATAAATATATTTAAATAAAAATAGTTAATATTTGTTGCTGTTAGCGATAATCGGATGCCTGTGTGCTTTCATTTATGTCTAATAATGAAATTGTGTTTTAGTAAGTGTCATCGGAAATCTATAGTTCCTGCTTACCCTAATGGGGTGAAGTTTCTTCATGTATGTATCTGAATTCGTGAATATTTCGTTCTAACTTAGTACATGTATCAAATCGTAGATCACAAGTTTGGCCATTGGAATCAATGTGTTTGCTAGTAATCCAAAGAATATTTCTTAAAATCGTCGTATATTTGCATAAACTATTTATATTCTTCATTTAAATTGGTCTACGCAATTTCATTACGGGTTACAGTTAGGAAGTGATGGGCAAGCAGCCAATAAACTGTAAAATGTCAATACGATACATTATCATTGTTTCTGCAACGCTAATAACCGTCATACGATTGTGTCGTGTAGTTTAATTGTTTTACTATTAAAATAAAGATTTTTTAAATAAATTATCCACGAATGTGAGGTGAGTGGAGATGTGCTTGGAAGAACGTTAGCATAACATAACAGATCACTGTCTGTGTGTATAGACAGAATTACTATCAGCTCAAGTCTATCTTATAACGTCCAATTGTTCTAATAATAATAATATGACTAAAGCGACTATGAATAGATTTTTGGAAGAGTATTATGAAGTGTTTGTCTGGGTTGTCTCTTGTGACGAGACACGTCTGGACTGTGAACAATTTTAAAAACAAAAGAAAGTGCTCCCTTTAATAATATGTATTTATTATATTAGTTTAAGCTTGTATTAACTTGTTAGGAGGTATACTCTGTGTCACTATTTATATCTATATTTTCATATTTTCGCAATTTTATTTCTATTTATTTCTAGCAATTTTGTATGGAAATTTGTCCGAAACGTCCGAGTTGAAATTTTAATGCGTATTTTGATAACAGTGTGTTTATTAATAATACGTTTAATACTATTTTACGCGATGAAGATTGACTACTTGTTTATAGTTTAGAAATTTTGTCTGTTTAAAGAAATCGAAAGGGTCGACTAATCATCTCTGTCCGTGATAAATTTTTTGGGTATATTTTTGTCTCACATGTTACTCACTGTTCTAAACCTATACCGGAATAACTTTAGAGGTTTATCTTGTATAGGTAATAATAATAAATCTCTTAGTGCTTTAAGAGTGGGTATTATTTACAATTTGTCACACGCACACATAACAGTCACTAAAAGTAATTTCTTCCACACAACCAATTGTCATAGCAGAAATAATGTTAGTAACATAATTGTAATTGTTGTTTTTGTTTTCAGTCTGGGTCAATATCACCAATACCCACATGCCCGCCTGTCAGTCCGTCATTACCGGTCAGTTCTGTGACCAATCTACCAGCGAAGACGGTTAGAACAACACGGAAGAAACTTAAAAAGAACGCTAGTATGAAAGATAACCATAAATTGGAGCCTGCGACTGGAGAAGATCACCTCAAGTAAGTAATTATACATGTTATTTTATATGTAGATCTATAGCACTTGCAGGTAATGTCTTAGGTTATTTGCGAACATGATTTAACAATTTAAAAGTTTCAATGCGGCTTATTATTGTGTTTTTAGTCCTAAGCTTCGAAAGCTTTATAACCATCAAGTCGCGGTGAGACTATTTGAAACTATTTTTAGTTTTGAATGTGACTTTCGGATCGTTGAAATATCTAATTGGAATTGTCAAAACAATAACAATAGTAAGCCGCATAAAGTTATTTAAACTAGTTGAAATAATATTTATTAAATTATACATAAGAATTGTGTATTCCTAGTTGGACAAGCACATGGTAATGATAAAATTAAGACGGTGTTTGAATTTAAAAAAAAAACTAATACATCAGTCGTATAGAATTAAAAACATTAATCTGACTTGTGATAGTACTGGTTTTTTTTTCGATTCTATACAACTCGTATTATGTATTAGAAATTAATTATCGGAAATTGTTGTGTATACCCCAATTTTAAATTAAGAATAGAAAAATAGAAAGAGTCTGTATAATGTATTGAGGGTAGTTGTAGGCAGTAAGTAGCATTTAGTATTTTTATTATAAATATCTTACGGTCTGATCTTTAATATTATTTATAATTACGTATTTAAATGTTACAGCACAGTGAGCAGGTCGCCGTCGCCGGACAAATGTGCGGAGAGATTAGAGCACATGGATACGGAGACAATAATACGCGTACAGGAACATTTTGAGCAAATTAGTCCAGCGAAAGTCGAACAGAACAATGGTACAAAAATTTCAACAAAACTAACAAATGGTACTATTGGCAATAAAAAAACGAATCATAGTATAAAAGGTAATTATTGTTGTAGTTATTTATATATATATATGGTTAGGGCGCTTAACTTAGGGCTTAGATTATTCGCGAATATTAGATATTTTATTTGCGTTCACTCTATACTCCCGAAAAATTTTAGTGAGTGAGCGCGGTAGTAACCCGCAAAAATTCTAAACCAATAAAATGTTAATATATTGTAAATATGTTATTAGGTAAAAAAAAAATTATATTTCGGGTTTGATACACATATTGTATGTAATATATATAATAAAAGCTAGTAGCTATCAAAAATCGTGTACTTTTGCAGTAGTGTATATTTATAGTTTAAAAATGAATAAATTTACTAAAATAAAATCAAAGATGCCCGATACGATTAAGGCCTATATTCAGAAATTACGATAAAGCATTGTCATTCAGTCGTAGAAAACAAAATAGACCAATCACACGCTTGAAACATTGTTGACGTGATTTTTGACCAATGATAATAATCCATTGCAAATGTCTACTGTCACCTAGCTGTTATTACGTTCCGTTACACGCATTTGTAAGAAACAGTTTCGATCGTTACTTATTAATTTATATAAAAAAAAAAACAAATAAATAAATTCAAATTTATGTTTAAACTGAATTTTGATAGGCAACATATTACTATTTTATTTTGATTACAGTCTAATGGTTGCCGTGTTTAAAGATTTATTATTATTAGTAAAGGTAATCACAGACTAAACTACGCTCAAGTGATATTTCTGAATACAGCCGTAAGATAGATTAAGAATTATTAGGTCTTTATAAAAATGGAACAAAAAAAAAGACACTATTCTGTGACACTCTGTCCTCATTACGAAACTCTAGGTTGTAGAAACTTGTAGCACAATTATGATGGTCAATTAATCATATGAAATATTATATTTCTCCAACAGAAAATGCGAATACATTTCTAGCGGCATTGTATACGATCAATCCGTTCAAAACTCCAACAGCCAAAGGTTAAATTAATTAGATATTAATTTAGTTAATGCCTGTCCTCATATTTTTGCCTTGCACCTATTTTTTTTATTTTTAGTATTTGCATATGAAGTTAACAATTGTAGGGTTAGTAATATTTAAAATATAGTAAATTGATGCACGAGGAATATTTTAAAACCTATTATTACTGTTTTCAGTTTTAAATAGATTGCACATAAAGTGGACTGGATAATGTAGTCTAAATATATATATGGACTTATATATTTTTATAGCATGCGATCGTAGATTTTATGTAAAACTTACCCATGAGTGGAGACAACTGCTATCGCGATAAAATGTTTGCTGATAGCTTTCTACGCGTTTACGCTTTCCTAGCCTAATTTGGTCTTCTTCTACTCTAACTTAAAATTTTACTTCAACTTATATTTTATACCATATAGAAAATTATTTCAATGACTATGCGGTTTACTATTGTGACCGTAATGACTGTAAAACTAAGCCGCATAAAGTCTTTTAAATTAGTTAGATTGCATTTTTTGCTTTTATGAATGCTAATTCTTCTATATGAAATTCCAGAATCGACGCACTCGCTACCAGAAACGTTAGCGCATTGCCTCCGGCCGTCTCTCTTTCCACGCGTACCGCCATACATAAAATTTGTCGGCCACGAGGATGTACAAACAATAAAAATACCGTTTGCAGTACAAAAACATATGATATGGAAATTGACTTCGATTACACCTATTGTTGTGAAGAAAACAATAACAAATTCTGGCTTTCGTTTGCTTAAAAGTGAGTGTGATACTGCCGAGTGTCCACAGGAAGGTAATTCTATAATTTTATAATTAAAATATAAATAAATAAATTCTTTACTGCAAAAAAAAATAGTAATATTATTTTTACATAGGCAAGCTTAATGCCGTCGACATTATCTACCAGCTAACCTAAAAATCGAAAAATACTAGAACAAATCACATATTAATTTTGCGAGGCAATATTTAAAAATAATGAAATCGTATTTAATCAAAGTTATTAATTTGCTTTACAGAAACTATAGACTGGATAGGAATATGGGGCAAACACATGAAATCGCTAATGTTCCGCGGAATAAAAGACGGACAAAAGATGAACCATTT